>VDFB02138015.1:206137-234591 GCA_007258455.2 Sequoia sempervirens
GAGGGAGAACTTGGATAAAGGAGAAGCATAGTGGAGGAATGGTGGTGGACATTTTGCTGGGATAAGACCACACACATTATCGCGAGCACATATTACCTCGCTTGTCACAAGATGTGAAGAAGTTTGTACAAAGTTGTAGGGTATAGCCGATATAAAGGAGTGGAGCTAAATACGGTGCTTACATCAGCCTTTACCTATACTAGAGGCCATGGGAGGGATATAGTATGGACTTTGTTCTTATTTCAAGGACACAACGAGGGAATGATTCAGTCTTTGTGGTGGTTGATAGGTTTTCGAAGATGGCACATTTCATTCCATGTCAGAAGACCCATGATGCAGTCCACATTGCTGACTTGTTCTTCAAAGAGGTGGTGAGGCTACATGGTTTGCCAAAGAGTATTATTTCAGATTGTGACACCAAATTTGTGGGGTACTTTTGGAGGACCTTGTGGAAGAAGCTAAAGACAGAGTTGAAGTTCAGTTATGCACACCATCCACAAATAGATGGGCAGACATAGGTTGTTAACAGGAGTATGGATAACCTACTAAGATGTTTGGTAGGAGATAAACCCAAGGGATGGGACTTGATCTTACTCGGAGCAGAATTCTCTTACAACAATTCTATCAACAGAAGCATTGGTAGATCACCATTCCAGATTGTGTATGGAGGTAGCCCTAGAACAGCTCCAAAATTGAGGAAGATGGACCAAGAGAAGAAAATAACTGTTGAAGCTGAAGATTTTGCAGAACACATCAAGGATATACATGAGAAGGTAAGAGAACATATTAACAAGATGAATATGCAGTATAAGGCTAAAGCAAATCAAAAGCGGAGGTATAAGGAGTTTCAAATTGGTGATGAAGTGATGGTCCACTTGAGGAAAGAAAGGTTTCCAGTGGGAACATATAACAATTTAAATATGAAGAAGTTTGGTCCCTGTAAAATTTTGAAGAGGCATGATTCAAGGAATGCATGTGAGGTTGAGTTGCCGGATGGATTCAACATTTCCCCTGTGTTCAACATTTTAGATTTGATAGAGTATCATGAAGGTGGCACATAGGAAGTACCAACAATGGAACAGTGTGGGATTCCAGCACCTACTTCAGAAGAGGATGAGATTGAGGAAATCTTGGATAGCCGTGTGGGAAGGAGTACCAGAAATAGGCAGTATGAAGAATATCTGGTGAAATGGAAAGGAAGGCCTGTTGAAGATTCATCCTAGCTATCTAAGGCAATGGTTGATTGTTTTGGTTTTCCTCAACCATCTAAGACGTGATGGGGTCACTTCTCAAATTACCCTAGGTGTCTGATGTAGGAGCATCCAATGGTGTAAGGGCAATCTTGCATCACCCAAAAATAGTTAAATTTCAATTTTATCTTTTTTAAGATGTTTTTACATTTTTGGATACCCTTTTTATCATAATGAAATTCCCAATTTACGGTTTTTATTTTCTATTCCTAGGTTGAAAGATATTGCAGTTTTAGTTTCCCAGATTTGCACTTGAAAATCTTCCGAGTTGGATTTGAGGCACTTAGATCTTCTGTAATGGCCCCAAAACTTGCTAAAATTGGCATAGCTAGTTTTGAGCGTGTTATTGACTTTGAGACCTTTTCAACAGTTCAAATGGTTCGTGAATCGGAGCCCCGGATCAAAAGTTATGGCCCCGGGAAGTTGGCGCACTTTCTAGAAGATACAATTGCAAATGTTCTTTTGAAATTTGAACTTCAAGTTGTAATTTTTCGGCGCCAAACTGCCTAAAATAAAATTTTAATGTTGTTTTGGCTCCAAACTAAAGAGGAGCTCTATTTATGGGCGGGTTTCTAATATTTTTTAGGTAACATTTTGGGGGACAAGCTTGCATATTGCAAAAGGGTTATTCTGTAACTTTTTGTAGCTTGCATGTGTTGTAGAACTTGGGGATTCGAGATCCTCTGCATGTAAGAAGCTCCGTTTTCTGAATAATAAAATTATTCTCTTGTTTATGGGTTATTTTCTGCGTCTTGGGCCTCGTCCTCATCACCCTTGGGATGGTGGACGGACCAGCGGTGTAGTATGGGATGCATTGAATCCCCTCCCAGTTGTTAGACCATATACTTAGCCTTGTGGTGTTGAGGATGGACCTGCAATGTAGTATGGGATGCACCGAATCCTCTTCCCATTTTTCCAATGGTGCAGAATACCAGAAGAAAGGATAAGACCCACCACAGTGTAGCGCGCAATGCATAGATATTCTTCTATCTGGGATGCATTATGGACATGTGTTAGCCATTGTAATGTGTAAGCTTGTCTCTGTCTATGTGATGTAGGTTGGATCTCATCACTATGTATTGTGGTGTATGCTATATCTTGTCACTGTGTATGTGATGTATGTTGGAGCTCGTTGCTATGTATTGTGACGTATGTTAGAGTTTGCCTCTATGTATGTGATATATGTTGGAGCTTAACACTATGTATTTGTGATGTATGCTAGAGCTTGTCACTATGTATGTGGTGTATGATGGAGCTTGTCTCTGTGTATTTGCAATATATGATGGAGTTAGTTCGTAATGTAATTGTGATATGTGAATGAGCTAATCATGTGGTACTTGTGATCTGGGTATGATCCAGTCATTGTTATACTTGTGAAATAGGTATGATTTAGTCATTGTTATACTCATGATCTAGGTATGATCCAGTCATTATTACACTTGTGATCTGTGTATGATCTAGTCACTATTGTACTTGTACAGTGTATGAGCTAATTATGTTGTGTATATGGGGGTATGCTCATGAGGTCCATGGTGTATAATCTTTGAGATCATGGTATGAATGACTTCTTGTGAATATTGTGAATGTGTGTACACTAACGTTTGGCAATGATTAGTATTGACCCAACACTTGATAGCAATATTATTATCATTATATTATAATTGACTATTTTGATAATTTTCATCTACTAAATTAATAGTTATGGCCTGATAAAGGTGAGATAATAGATCTCATACAAGAGGAGAGATTGAACTCACTCTGTCATTGTGAGACAAACTACAATGCCTTTGATTCCCACGACGGGATACGTAGATAGGGTCTTCATGAACCCTCAAGGCCTAGGTCGTAGGTCTAGGAAAGACCTTAACTTTGGGACCTTAACACTCTTTTGTGCAAGCATGTAATTGGAAATAATGAGTTGATGCCACCATAGTGAATTTTGAGCTATTGAAGTTAACACTTCCAATCTACATGGAAAATGCTTGGTTGGTTAATTTGGTAGTTGTTGCTAATTGGAATAATAATAAAAAATTGTAGTGCCTAAGGGGTGGATTTTACATCGGTATTAGAGCAACCAAGTTCAAATGCTAGACCTATGAAGCTCACTTGACTCTAGGTTAAATATGTTGCCTTACACTACCAACTAACCATAACCAAGTTGATCACTTGAAATGTACATAATTATTTTGAATATCTTAAATGGACTTTTAAGCTCCTAAGAAAGGATGGCTAGTCCTAACGGTAAACAAATAAAACCTGGATAAGTGTGAAAGGGAATTTTGGTATATGAATTGTAAATGAAAATCAGAGTGCGCAACGTAAGGTTGTGGTATTTGATTCTCATAAACCAATTAATGGATGGGATTTCACACCTTGTTATGTGGTAATTGTCACATCATATTTAAAGGTAATTTAAAAAAAAGGGGTGGTGTATTTCACTACCAAGAATGTAATTGATGCATGGTATTTTTGCACTTTACATGTTTTAACTGATAAATATGAGTACTCAATAGTATAAAATTGACTTCTTTTCATAAAAACCAACCACTAATTTCAATTGGAGGGTATATTTGTAGCATGCAGCCTCCTAAATATTGTAAAATTGTTCCAAATTCATCAAATTAGGAAAAAATGCAAACGCATGAGAGGTGAGGACAAGGAAGGGGCTCAAAAGAAATTAAATCAGCTAGTAACCCAAAATTTTAAAGAAATTAAGAAATACCACTTTCTAATAAGTTAGGACAACTTATCCCAAGGGGGGAGGATGTCACATCCCCCACCAGTGGCATCCACACTGGACAATGTAGATGGGGGAGACAAATTAAAAATAAATAAAATAAGCAAACAAGGAATAGAGGGGAGAAAACTCATTTAATGAGAGATGAAAGCCCAACCATCATTCACGTGAAGGTGTATAGAAGAAAGTATGGCATAGGTTTGATGTGGAGGGCCATGCCGTTAATAAGGTATGGCACCCCTCCTCTGGAAAACGATAGACTCAGGGTCTTATAGAGAAAACGAGGTTGACTTTAAACCACCACAACTTCCTTTCCTACTCATTCAAGTCTAGTTTAGAGGGCAGAGAGGGGAAGGCGTGTGGAAAGGAGGAATGCAAAGGAAGCTTATTTTGATGACATGCAAAGAGGAGACACGCTATTTGGACAAATAGTAATGGAAAACGTGGGGAGAACAAGAAAGCAGAGAGAGGGCTCAGGGGTGTGTAGATGCATTGATTAAAGATTTGGCTTTTTCCATGAACGTGAAGATCAAGAAATAGAATTTACAGAGTTTGCTAGGTTGGGTATGAAGATAAGTGATTTCAAATAGAGGCAACCTTAGCTTGTATTTTACTATTGTCAAGCATGTCAAGATTGAAGAAATCGATTGCAAGTTGGTAGAGTAGAGCAAGAAAGAGAAAGGAGAGGAGTGTTGGTTTCATGGGCAGAGAGAGATCATAAAAATGCATGGAGAAGAGAATGTGTGGAAGAAGGGCACCAAAACAACGTAGGGGAGAGAATACCAAGAGAATTCTTCAGAATGCAAGCTTGGTCCTTGAGAGAAAATATGGGAGAATACAGAGGAAGGGCGTGGGGGGAGTGAGAAGAAGAGGGAGTTGTGTGGGAGGAAGGGATGACAAAGAGTCACAAGAGAATAGATATCGTAATAGAAAGGAAGAGAAAATCATGTGGAAGGGGGGGTCACTACAATTTCCCTAGTATAATTTTACGTAGAAGTATGAGACCATAGAAAAGAGTCGAAGAAATTAGGGAATGGTCTATGATGGAAATGGCTATGACAAGGGCCTAACATGGAGCTAGCTGAGTAGATTTCTCTACCTACAAAAAAAAAAAACATTTTCAACATTCTCTAGAGTTGAATACCCACCTTCACCTTTGCTTTGTTAAGTATTTAATTGATTTTGGGTTTTCTTCTACAAAATATTAGATAATTTCTCCCATTTCACGAATATGTTCTACATGCCTTTAACATTTGTTAAAAGTTTAAGTTCCTTGTTTAAGCACACATATTTTGTCATTATAAGGGATCTTTGAGAATTTATGTTAGCTGAAGTATGTATTTCATTGAATACTGAGTTGAATTATGTGATTTAAAGTCGATTCATTTAAGAAGGAATATACATACATTTGTTCATTACATGTTTACTCAAGACAATAATGAGAATGCCTCTATAATGCATCAAAACATATAGCTTATCCATATTAGTTAAAATAATAAATATTCATGAAAATGGTAAAATTAATCTTGATCAAGCCATTTGGTTTGGGATGGATGAACTATATTATTAAATATGTTTGATTCCCATAACAAATCATTATTAAGCCAATAAATTTGTTCTTATATTGATTATAAAATTATCTCAATGTACCTGATAGGGTTGTGGTTTACTTTTGACTATAAAATTGTGCTCCTTAATCATTTAATATTGAATTAGGAGCATATAAATATAAAGGTTCCACCTTACTCACTTTGGCCTCATGTGCGAGCCTTAACATGATTGATAATAAAAGATAAGGCCCATAATAAATAAATAGACTTTATTAAGTGAAATATTAGACTAATATTCATGCGTCCAAGGCACATTGGACATCCTCGTCATGATAGGAACATGAGTAAATATCACCACCCTTTGTATGGATATAGATAAGTCCATTGTCATGGTTTGGCAACCTACAAATTGTTGAAAATCTAGAAGTAAAAATATATCTAATCTCCTTATTAAATGGAACCTTGAGTTTTCTCTAGCAACATTAAGATAGTAAGTGACCATAAGCCATGACATTGACTTGTAAACACAATAATTCTCCAAACATCTAATAAAATTATATGCTAGTACCTGTATATATATCAAGTACTTAACCATATGACTTGTTGCCTTCAAGATCTATTAGGCATGCGATAGATGTAAAAGTGTTACCACTAATTATATTATTGAGTTTGCATTGACATATGATGATCATTCCATTACTGTGTCATTAGTTGTCATAAGTATGAATCCATCATTGGTCATGTTTAAAGCAAGTTTATAACTAATGTGTTATGTACTTCAAGGCTCAAAAGGATATTATGTGACCGTTGAGAAATTATATTGTAAAGGAAATAGGCGTACTAAGATCCTTTAACGTCATTTTAATTCCCCTGATTAATACAATTGCAAGACATGCTATATGGTTTTAGAATGAAATTTAGCTATTGAGGTAAAGGCCTTATATGATTACAAAATTTTCTACTACCTAATGGGTATGAGAACCTCAATTGGAAATCTTGATGTCATAAGTGGGTAGTATGATTCATAGAGTTAAATATGTATTTATAGCTATAACTCAAGACTATTTAATGCCATCATATTGTGATAAGATAATAATCATTTACATTGGGAATCAATAGCATCAATATTGTATCCCTTGGAAAATATGTTTAGGGTGTAATGAACCAGTCTAACTATTGGTTTAACCTAATGGGTTTGTATGAACTGAGGTAATTTAATGTTGAGTAATAATTTTAGCCCTTATAATGTGAAGATGAACCTTGGGACATTCAAGCTAGTCTATGATTAAGTGTGGTGGTGAAGACTAATTAGAGATCTTGACATCCTTAGTTGGAATGGTCACAATATAGGTTTATTGGATTGGGAAATAGTGTGTACATGCATCCTTTGAGAGACTTGGTGAAGAGAACTATGTGTGACTTTGACCCGTTTGGAAGCAGGAACATAGGCGGTCCTTGGGAAAAGGATGCCCTTGTGACTTCAAGTCCATAGGGGGAGGGTCTAGGGGGGAATAACTCCTAGATGTCGAGTGTTGTTCCAGATTGGTTTGACCTCTCTTTAGTGGGCTTCAGTTTGAGGTTGAATGGGTACCGAATTAGTGTGAACAAGTAAAGGTAATCTAATATTGTGTATTTAATACATAATATACTTTTTTATAGTAAGTGAAGATTGACTACCTTATAATTGGTATTTGAATAAATGTATAAGTTTGGAAAAGTCCATCTCATCCATGTATCTCTTATGTGTCTGTGTAATTCAACTCCATATCTATGTGTTTATATATAGGCTTATGTATTTTTGGATTGAGATTGTGAATCATGTTATGTATGACCCATCCAAGAGTGAACCTCTGGGATATTTGAGCAGTGGCAGGTAGTCATTGGACCGTTCCAATGATTGATCTGTGGGCTACTGTTAGGGATTAGTCAACATTCACCTAGTTCATGGAGGTGAAGGTAGCAAGCTACCCTGGTTATGATATCGCCATAGTGGTTGCATGGGTAGAGACCCATCTGTGCAGGTAACGATAATTCAGGGCTAACCACATATTGATAGGGTTCACTGGTTGTCACTAGTATGCACAGAAGTGACCCATGCCATGTGTTACCTAGGATTGTGAAGAAGATAGTTGACAATATCACTAAGGTCACAAGGTAGTATATGTCAGGAGCTACTTCTTTCTAGGTTGACAACCTTGTCACCAATGGCCTATAGGCGATTGAAGTCAGAATCCACTGGGTTTGGTAGGTTCATTTCTTGGGGAAACCCTTGGGATGGTGGATGGACCCATGGTGTAGTATGGGATGCACTGAATCCCCTCCCAATTGTTAGACCATATACTTAGCCTTGTGGGGTTGAGGATGAACCCACGGTGTAGTATGCGATGTGTCAAATCCTATTCCCATTTTTTCAATGGTGCAAAAGACTAGAAGAAAGGATAGGAACCATGGTGCAGTGTGCAATGCACCGATATTCTTCTATCTGGGATGCATTATGGACATGTTTTAGTCAGCATAATGTGTAAGCTTGTCTCTCTGTATACGATGTAGGTTGGATCTTATCACTATGTATTATGGTGTATGTTAGATCTTGTCACTATGTATGTGATATATGTTGGAGCTCGTCACTATGTATTGTGACGTATGTTAGAGCTTGCCTCTGTGTATGTGATATATGTTGGAGCTCAACACTATGTATTTGTGATGTATGCTAGAGCTTTTCACTGTGTATGTGATGTATGATGGAGCTTGTCTCTGTGTATTTGTGATATATGATGGAGTTAGTTAGTAATGTAATTGTGATATGCGAATGAGCTAATCCCATGGTACTTGTGGTCTAGGTATGATCCAATGATTGTTATACTTGTGAACTGGGTATGATTCAGTCATTGTTATACTTGTGATCTGGGTATGATCTAGTCATTATTACACTTGTGATCTATGTATGATCCAGTCACTATTGTACTCATATGGTGTATGAGCTAATTATGTTGTGTATATGGGGGTATGCTCATGATGTCCATGGTGTATAATCTTTGAGATTATGGTATGAATGACCTCTTGTGAATATTGTGAATGTGTGTACACTAACGTTTGGCAATGATTAGTATTGACCCAACACTTGATGGCAAGATTATTATCATTATATTATAATTGACTATTTTGATTATTTTCATGTACTAAATTAATAGTTATAGCCCGATAAAGGTGAGATAATAGATCTCATACAAGAGGAGAGATTGAACTCCCTTTGTCATTTTGTGGCGAACTACGATGCCTCTAATTCCCACAAGGGGATATGTAGGTAGGGTCATCATGAACCCTCGAGGCTTAGGTCATAGGTCTAGGAAAGACCTTAACTTTGGGACCTTAACACTCTTTAGTGCAAGCCTATAATTGGAAATAATGAGTTGATGCCACCATGGTGAATGTTGAGCTATTGAAATTAACACTTCTAATCTATATGGAAAATGCTTGGTTGGTTAAGTTGGTAGTTGTTGCTAATTGGAATACAAAAAAAAAATGTAGTGCACAAGGGGTGGATTTTACATAGGATCAACCCATGAGCCAAATGAACCACTAAAAATTGTCGCTACATATAAGATAGTGAAAAGAATTATAGATTACTAGGGATTAGTGGATCCATTAGAGAAGAGAATCAGAAAATTGCTCCAGCAATTTGATGAGAATGATCTCGGCCTCTTGCTAGACATTCTAGATAACAATGGAGCAATAAAAACATATGAAAAGTGGAGGGCTCAGATGGACACTATTATTGTTGCGGAAGATGCATTGATTTGTGAGGGAGGAGATGATAAAATATATATGTTGAAGAATAGTATGGATAAATTTCCCATCACTAGTGCATTTTTTAAGGAATTTGACAAAGATGTCAATCAAGTAATAA
Organism: Sequoia sempervirens; assembly: GCA_007258455.2. Lineage (NCBI taxonomy): Eukaryota > Viridiplantae > Streptophyta > Pinopsida > Cupressales > Cupressaceae > Sequoia > Sequoia sempervirens. The sequence continues at coordinate 215,582 of VDFB02138015.1, forward strand.
AGAAGTATGGCCCCTACAAAATAGAAATGGATGAATTCATGATATTTAATTAGCCATTTGAAGAGGATTATGAGGCTTGGGATCAAAAGTACAATCAGATACCTGACTTGTAGTCTATTATGGTGAAGTGGAAATATTTTTGAAATTTTGAACAATTAGTAATTCAAAGGGTCTTCAAGAGAGACAACAAAGGTGTTTTGTCTTCTTGCATAACAAGGTTTTTACTTTCATTTTCTAGCTTAGCTTTCCCAGGTCCACATTATGAAGAATGAAGAGAATGAGTGGAAAATAATTGCAATCCACATCAAAGGCACTTTTGAAGGGAAAATTGGTTACTCAAGAGTAAATATAACTATTTTTTATCCTCAAAATATTCCACCCGCGAGTTTGCAAACATGATCATATTTTGAAATGTAAAGGAATGTCAAATGAATATGTGACATGTGTAATGGCCCAAAGCTTGTTGCTCCCTTGTCTTATAAAAGGGAATTCAAGGCCATTTACATGAGTTGTTGATTGATTTTTGGAGAGGTTTTCTAATACTAAATGCAAAGAATTCATGTTTGGAGTCTCTTTCTAGAGTTTGAGTTTAAGTCTTTTGTAATTGTTGTAGTTGTATGATAGTACTATCATTTATGGAGTATAATGACATACTTTCAAAGCCAGTGTTCCACTATTGTGTATTTCACATGAGTTATGAATAAAATGGATCAAATATCTTTCAATTCATCTCCATTGTCTTGCCTTTGGATGTTTTTTAGTCCTATTAATGTGCTTATTGAAAGAATAGGTTAAATTTTCTTTAACAAAGATAAAGACTTGTGTGAATTTATGTAGGGATCTTCTAAGTATTATTGGTTTTGATTTCTGAGTTTACTGATGTAATGCATCATTAAGTAGCTTTGTTATGTTTAGGTTGAATGTTGTCATGCATTTTTAATTACAATGATTGAGACTCCATTCTCTAGGATAAGGCACTAATTGCTTTAAGTTGTGTCCATATTGCATCCTCATGATCTTTCACAAAAAAATACATTCAAATAATTAAATATTTAAAATTTTTTTTGGAAATGTATGTGAGATTCAAGTTTTACCATGTTCTACTACTATTGAAATGTTACATGCTTAAAGATATTTCCGGATCTTTGCATTTTTGTAATTGTCAAGCAATTATGTGTAGAATATATCTGTTAGTCACAATGTACAAGATAAATTGGCACAAGAGTATCTTAATTACATTGTAGGGATCACCCTCTTGGGTTTTGTAGAGCCAAAAGTGTAGAGGGAAAGTTATTGCAACTTTCATCTGCTCATTGGTCAATCCCTCCAAATAACTAACCATTGGAAATGGAAAAATCCATATGTTATCTGTGAGATCAACTTGGTATTTTAAAACACCAACAGTTTGAACATTGCAAATCATTCCAATTTGGATTCATATTTATCCTATTATCCTAAAGACTTAGATTAGGTTTGATTAACTCACCATTGAGGTTGAAAGCCAATCTTTACACCTTGTGATTTCTTTCCTAATGAAATTCCCTTATGGAAAGAAAAAACTAGAGAAAATGCCACCTTAACATTAAGGATCTCATTTCCCAACATTTCAGCAGTTATCTCCAATACACATCAAGCTTGTCATATATGTTCTAGATCAACTTGGTGTATAAAGTATGATTCCATTTTGATAAGACTTTAACTCATGAGCCACTAACACCTTTGGGAAGACATATAGTGTCCCATTTAAGAAGAGGAATACACTTACTTTCATTGGAACCACCCCATAATAATTTATTTATTATTTTATCTAATTCTTGAGATATATTTAAGAGGATCAATAAACAAGACATCATAAAGATTAGAATTTATTATATCATAGCTTTAAGCATTAAGATTCTCCCATCTAATTTCAAACAATTCCCTTTCCATGAAGTTTTTTTTGGCAAGCATTAATGGTGTCCTATTTTTTGGTTGTGTGTGGTTTGTGGTCTGGTCAAATGCATGTTGACTGGGGGTTCTTTTTAGTGGTGATTTTTGGGTTTAAGTTTTGGGAGGAGTCGGGGATGAAAGGGAGTTGATTTTGGGCAAGAGTATGGAGGGGTTTTTGAGATGTAATGGTTGTATTGAATCTGGAACGATAAAATGAAAAGACTATTTATCTGAATTTGTTCTTGTTTTATTTGTTGGAATCTTGTTTTTGGTTTTCTGCAGATTTGTGCTTCTATCATTTATGTTGAGCTGCATCATTTTGGAATCAGAGCATCTTTCATGGCCTAGAGGGGAACCTGGGGTAGAAGAGGTCAAAGAAATTCCAAAGGGTGAGGAAATGCTATGGATGAAATACTCAGGATGTTGCAGGCCCTTGAGGCCAGATTATTGTAAGAAGATTCTAAGGAATAACCAAAAGACCAAGGAGGTCAAGGGGGAGCCATTGATCCAATGGAAATACTTATTGAAGATCTTACTAAATAGAGAACTAAAGTTAAGGTTGAAGTCCCTGATTTTAAAGGTGAGTTAAATCCATAAGTGTTCTTAGATTGGATTGAAGAATTAGAAAAATTATTTGACATGGAAGGGATTAAAGAGACTGATCCACATAGAGTCAAGATTGCTACATCCAAATTGAAGTCACATGTTTCCTTATGGTGGGAGAATCTCCAGAATGCTAGGAAAAAATAGGGAAAAGAGAAAATCAGACTTTGTCCAAAGATGTTAAAAAATTTGAGAACTAAGTTCATGCCCTCAAATTATCAACAAAAAATCTTTAAATACTTTCAAAATCTAAAGCAAAGAAAGTTGATCGTATCAACTTATGTGAAGAATTTTTGAGGTTGCAAATCAGGACTAATTTAGGAGAAGTGGATGATCATGTAGCAACTAGATACATTAATGGAATTTGATTACAACTCCAAAATGAATTGTCCTTACTCAAAATGAGTAATGTGGATGAGGCATATCAATTAGCCTTGAAAGTAGAAGAAAAGTTGAATAGAATGGGAAAATCAGAAAACATAAGAGGTGGTATCACTTCAAGTGGAGGAAGAGGAAGTTCCTCCAAAATGGCTAATGGAGAAGAACCAAAATATGATGAGAAGCCAAATTTCCAAGTGAGGGGTGGCTTTAGAGGTAGGGGACGAAAACAACAATTACCTAAAGGATGGAAACCTTTGAAATGCTTCATTTGTAGTGAAGCCCATAAAGCTACAAATTTCCCTCAAAATCCCAAGAGAGAAATGGTGGTCGAGGAAAAAGGAGAAGTTCCCTTGAGAGAAGAAGTTGAAGCAGAAATTGTGAGAATCTAGTCTTGATTAGAACTTTGGTTGTTGGTGACAAGGAAACTCCCACGACTAATTGGAGAAGAAATAGTGTGTTTCAGATGAAATGCAAGTGCAAAGATAAGGTGTGTGAAGTAATTATTGATGGAGGATCCACTGACAACTTGGTAAGTACATAAATGGTACAAAAATTATAGTTAGTATGTATTCCAAAACTGAACACTTATAAAATTTCTTGGTTAAAAAAGGATCATAGCATGCTTGTGAACCAATATTATGTACTTGACTTCAAAATTGGTCCTTATAAGGATAGAGTGTTATGCAATGCAGTACCTATGGATGCTTGCCACCTTTTATTGGGTAGACCTTGGTTATATGAAAAAAACGTAACTCACCATGGTAGAGAAAACACCTATGAGATTAAGCAAGGTAAACTCCATGTTTTGAAACCATTTAAAGGAGGAGAGAAAAGTAAAATAAAAGACTTTTTTTTTTTACCAAAGTGGGGTGTAAAGAGTTTTTTAGAGAATCTAAGGGTGAGACTTGCTATCTATTGTATCCTCTAGAGAATAAGAGTTCAAATCAGTAGATAATTCCATTGAAGATACAAGAATTGCTACAACAATATTCTAATTTGACACCATTTGATCTACCGATTGGTTTTCCTCCATCCAAAGGCATTACCCATCAAATTGACCTTATCCCAAGTGCCAAACATCCAAATCAAGCTTCTTATAGGTTGCCTCCATTGGAAAATGAGGAAATGAGGAGACAAATTACTAAATTATTAAAAAAAGGATTTGTAAGAGAAAGCATGATTCAATGTGCCACACCTACTCTACTCTCTCCTAAAAAGGGGGGTAAATTGAGGTTATGTATGGATTCTAGAACCATTAACAAAATCACTGTGAAGTACCAATACCCCATACCCAAAATGGATGACTTGTTAGATTGTTTGTCAGGTGCTAAAGTCTTCTCCAAAATCAACCTCAAAAGTGGTTACCATCAAATTCAGATCCATGAAGGCGATGAGTGGAAGATTGCATTCAAAATGCAAAATGGATTATATGAGTGGGTGGTGATGGCATTTGGACTATCCAATGCTCCAACTACCTTCATGCGAACAATGAACAAAGTATTCAAACTACATATTGGAAAATTTATCATAATTTATTTTGATAATATCTTGATTTTTAGTAAGAATATGGAGGAGCATTTAGAACATTTGAAAACAGTGTTTGACATACTTAGAGCTGAAAGGTTGTTTATCAACCTTGAAAAGAGTGAATTTTGCAAGGATAAGTTGGTATTTTTGGGAAATATTATTTTAGTAGATGGATTGAGCATGGAACCAGATAAAATCAAGGCTATTATTGAGTGGCCTACTCCTCAAAGTATCATTGAGGTTAAGATCTTCCATGAGTTGGAAAATTTCTTTAAGAGATTCATTAAGAATTTTAGTGGAATTAGTGCACCAATAACTGATTGCACTAAAGGGAAGGATTTCACTTGGACCAGAGCAGCTGATGTGAGTTTCAAACAACTCAAGAAGAAGGTTACTGAAGTACCTATTCTTTATTTTGTAGATTTTGAGAAGCTTTTTATAGTGGAGTGTGATGCTTCAGGTGTAGCTATTGGGGGAGTGTTAAGCCAAGATGGAAATCCTATGGCCTTTTTCAATGAGAAGTTAAATGAAGCCAAAAAGAAGTATACCACTTATGATAGCACCATGCAAAGTGTTGGCCAAAAAATACTGAGGATGTCCCAGGAACTGATCTTAACATATTCCTGAGACCAGGCCCACTGTCTGTCCCACACTGTCCCATGGATTTGTACAGGAGGAATGAAACGTTGAAGAAGAGGTCTCCTTCACTTATGGAATTTTGAAAAGTGGTTGTATGTTTACATACAATTCTATTTTAACAGAGTTCTAGTTTTTATATGATTCTCTTTCCTTTTTAGTTATAGGTTGAACAATTCAATTCTTAATTCTATACTCCATTATCTGGGAATCGAGTTAATGATTTTGGTTCAGTTGTTGCTTTCAATAAAGATTCCCTCAAGCTTGTATATAGTTGTTGGTTGAATCTGTAGGATAGTTAGATGGTTTTTTAGTTTTATTTTATCAGTTACCTTTTAGTTTTCAAGACATGAAATATTCAGAATGATTGAATACAATTTGTGAAAGATCTTGTGTAAATCTTCATGAATATGCAATGAATGGAGTTAATCTTATGGAATACATAGAATCTATTTGTTAGATTTGGGTTCGGTTAAAGTGGGAACAATTACTTGAGTAGGCCACTCAAGGTATTGTTCTTCAATTCACTTTCCAGTTATTTAATTATGTTTAAATAGTTGTTATTAGTTTATCATTGCTTCATGAATTATATGTAAGCTAATTAGAATTTCATCTCTTGCTTATTGTTAATGAATGCTTGTGAATATGCATGTAATGGTTAACTAGTAGCACTTGGGAGGATATTTCAATTGAGTTATTAGTTTTTATTAAGATTTCAGTTGATGCAGTATTATTTCATTAGTAACAATTCAATTATAGTTTAAGCTGTAGGTACTCGTAGCAACTAGTTTTGGTTTATGCTTCTACTGTTTTGCAATTTTGTGAATTTCTAGCAAGTAAGATAACTTCAATATGGTATTTTAGGTAGATTTGAGTCCATTAAGGCATATATAATGTTGCACCATCATAAGCTTACAAGCCTTGGGTTGAAAATTTGATGTGGTCTTAAGCAATGTAAAGTGGACTGTTCAGCTAGTTAAACCTTTGAATTGAGTAGGTTCTATCAAGTTTTCAAAACATTAGCTTAGACTCTACAACTAATGCATTAAGCAAAATGCAACATTTATTGGTTGTAATGAATCACGAGCTATTTATTTTTAAAGAAATGAAGAATGAATATACCAATGATCCAAACTTTGGTCACATATATGCCATTCTCAGCAGTCAAGACCATTCATCTATGCACCCATTTGAAGACTACTCACTGTTAGATGGATTTTTCTTAAAGAGAATCAACTATGTGTTCCCTTTGGGTCTAGAAGGGAACAACTCATGAAAGAGATGCACTCAAATGGGTTGGGAGGACACTTTGGAAGAGATAAGAATTTTGGAGCAGAAAGTGAGAAATTATTTTGGCCTAACATGAAGAGATATGTGGAAAAAATTGCTTGTAAGGTGTGTCAAATGGAAAAAGGACATCAAAATACTAGCCTATACATGCCTTTACCAGTTCCAAGAGAACCATGGACTAATATCTCTATGGATTTTGTCTTGGGCCATCCACGAACCCAAAGAGGTAATGATTTAGTGTTTATGGTGGTGAACCATTTTTCTAAAATGGTCCATTTCATTCCTTGTAAGAAGACTAATGATGCAAGTCAAGTGGCCCATTTTTTCTTTAGAGAAATTGTGTGATTGCACGGTTTTCCAAAAACCATAACTAGTGATAGAGACACCAAATTGTTAAGCCACTTTTGGAGAGTTTTGTGGAAAAGGTTGAATAGAAAATTGTAAGTCAGTTCAACATATCATCCCCAAACCGATTGTTAAACAAAAGTGGTAAATAGGAGCTTGGGAAACCTATTATGGTGTTTAGTTGGGGACAATCCTCGACAATGGGATTTGGTGATTCCTCAAGATGAATTTTCCTATAATTCCAACATTAATAGATCTACAAGTAAGTCTGTGTTTCAAATTGTGTATGTAGAAAATCCTAAAGGAGTCGTAGACTTGGTCCATTTTTTGATAAGCCCACATAACAATCAAGAAGCTATAGATTTTTAAGAGCATATCCAAGAGATACATCAGCAATTTAGGCTTAAACTATAGTCCATAAATGAACAATATAAGAAGAGAGCTGATTTGTATCGGAGAGAAAAGGTTTTCCAAGAGGGAGAAATGGGCATGGTTCATCTACACAAGGAAAAATATCCCCAAGGAACCTATAACAAATTGAAGCCCAAAAATATTAGGCCTTGTAAAATTATAAAGAGGATAAATGATAATGCCTACCAAATTGATTTACCAGAAGAATTGGACATCAGTCCCATTTTTAATGTTGTTGACCTTTATTCATATTCAACAGGAACTATGGAAGATCAAATGGAAGAGGAGCACAATGAGAAGGATGACAACCTTTGGAGTGAGCAATTACTGAAGAAGAAAAGAGAGCAAGTTGGACAAATACTAGATACCAAATTAGTGGCAACACGATCCAAGTCATATAAGCTTTATTTCATCAAGTGGGAAAATTTGTCAGATTCTTACTATTCATGGATCACTGAAGCTGATTTTTTTAAGCACAGTCAACCAAAACCAGGAGGTTCATATTTTCTCAAAAGGAGGGGAGAATGATGCAGACCATCTCCCTTAATTTCTCCTACCCACATTCTGACCATGGAATTTAAGGAACTTGCTATTTTCGGTTTTCTCTTATGTTGTTTTCATTGTGTTGTGACAGTTTTGGGCATGGTCCTATTTTTTGGTTGTGTGTGGTCTATGGTCTAGTCGGCTATACGCTGATTGGGGTTATTTTTAGTGGTGATTTTTGTGTTTAAGTTTGGGGGGAGTCGAGGATGAAAGGGAGTTGACTTTGGGTGAGAGTATGGAGGGGTTTCTAAGATGTAATGATTGTATCGAATCTGGAACATTAAAATGAAAAGACTATTTATTTGAATTTGTTCTTGTTTTATTTGTTGGAATCTAGTTTTTGGTTTTCTATAGATTTGTGCTTCTCCCATTTGTGTTGAGCTGCATCACTTATTTACATCCAACTTCAATATAATGCTTTTTCTTTGAGCATTCAATCAAATAAATAGCTTCATGAGCTATTATGATATCATAAAAAATCTTTGACAAGGAGTGAAATTTATTTGCTTTTGTGATATAACCTTGGGGAGAATTCCTTTCAATCAATTATTAATGACCTTCAAAATAATTTTATATATTATATTGTAGAGAGATACGGAAAAAGTTAGTAAAAGTGTTGTAAGATGTTTTCCTTGAAATGAGAGAAATATTTGTAACATTTAGATGTCTAATAAATTTAATAAATATTCTTGAATCTTCAACAATATCATGTATTTTCATGATAATATTATACCAACACTTTCCATATAATGTATTGTAGAACCATCCATCCCTGAATCTTTATTTGGGGGAATTTAGAAAGTTACGCATCTAACTTCTTCCAACATGATTAGTGCTATGAGAAAGGAATTATTGTATGTTGAAACCACACAATGAATGTTTTTAATAATTGACATAATTTCAAATACATATGTACCATCCTCAAACATCAATATATTTTTTGGTGAATAAATTTTATTTGGATATCCACAAGGATATCTAAAATTCCACCATCTTATACAAATATTGATTCAATTCTATTTTTTTCTCATGTAAATTTTGAATCATTATGAATAAATTTTACATTTAAAATTTCCTCTTCAAGCTATGTTTCCCTAGACTTTAATTTCTAGAAGATCTTCTCCCTCACAAAAAACTCAATGTTCTACCAATAAATATTTTTATTTCAATTAATCTTCTTGAAGCATTCGCTTACATATAATTTTTTGATTAAGATCTTATAGGTCTAATTCAATTCATTAATTTTCATGAATTTTTTTTTTTGAAAGCACTGTTCTATTCCAATCCCTCAATTATTTCTTTAAAAAGTTCAATTTTTTGAAAATAAAAATATTTTAGAATCCTTTTTTGTAACAATTATTGTCAACAAATCCTTGATTAACTCCAAATCATTACTATTTCTAAACCACATCAATGCAAACTTGAAAGGGAAACTCTATGAGGGATGATCTCCACTAATGGAAATCATGCTCAAGAAGTGGTTCAACCCAAAGATGGGACAATAAATGAAGTATAAAAAACTATGCATGTGCAAGACAACATGGATTATGCAATAATCTATCCAATATTTCAATGATATTATAAAAATGGACTTGTGATTGGTCCATGTATATAGCTTATTTTTGTTTACTATGTCCATTAGATGTTTGTCACTAATAAAATTTTAAAAATCCCTTACATGATTGGGATATGTGAGAAAGACCATTACTCTTTTAACATGATAATATTGCATTGAAATCCCACCGAGAATGCACTTTTCATTTGCTACTAGATGCAAAAATTCTACAATTTGAGCCCAAACTAGAGATTTATCAACTATCTTAACCATTCAACACACATTAATCATATTGAAAGAAATATCCAATACCATAATCTAAATAGATACCACAAAATAGTTAGAAGAGGTAATCATAGGTTGAATAAACACCTTACTTGGTTTCTAAAAAGTCGGGAAATTTCTCGAGAAGCACCAAATGATTCCATAAAGATGCCATCCCACCCTTGATAATGGTTGAGAAATATATGTACATCTACCTTGCATAGCTTAATCTTATAAAACTTGAAGATATTGACCAACATTATTTCTATATGGTTTTGGGTCATGCAACTCTTGTTACGGGAAGAATCCCCTAACATTTCAGCAAGAAATATTAATTTCCCTCTAAGGGAGGGGCTTCCTCCCATGTATCTTAATATATAATGATTAATGCTAGGTTTTCCTCCATATAGAGTGCATTCCTCTCTTTTTTTTATTGGTTTTCATCCCCTTGTTCCTCCAAGAATCATTATTGGCCTTCAAAATCATAGCTGCAAATTGGCTAGTACATATTACATTTATGATTCCTCACTCATCATCTAATCCAAAACCTAGTCTTAAGCTTATTTACTCTTCTTCCTCTATAGGATCTACACCACAAAGTGTCTTATTAAAAGGAACAAATGAAATACTATTGCATACCTTCCTAGTTTATAAAGGGTCTAATTCAACAATAGTGGGTAATTGGACTATGCCAAGAACTGGTTTTTTGGTCTTTTTAACCTAGATTTGTTTCTCTTTAGGGTTGATACCTGGGGTAATATTTTATGAAATGTGAGTGGTTACCACTTTTTAGATAAAAGAATTTTTTCTCTTCATCCTTAATTGATTGCACCCATTCTCCATTCAACAGACATAAAGTTAAGGTCTTTGCAATTTTGAGTATTGTGACCACACTTAATCGAGTGCAATGGTATTGAATTCTTCACTAATCATTCATCATCAATTGACACAAGTTCCCCAAGTCATTTCTAATAATGGAAGACACATCCATTAACCACAATTCCATAGGAAGGTTTTACAAGTGAGTCCAAATTAGAGAATTTGTTGGTCCACACTTTAGAGGATTAAGATTTAGACACTATTTTTTAATAAATAAATGTAGCTCACCAAGAATCCATCCATTTGTGTTTAATATACGATCTCTCATATCTTTATATTAAGAGGTTGCGATAGAAAGCCTTTTGGGATGAAATGAATTATTGGCAATGAATTCCAATTATCAACTACCCAATCTAGAATTGTTTGGCTCAGTAGGTTGGTGCCAACAAAGAAAGGAATTTGCATCAACAATAGTTGAAACATCGAGTATAATTTTGGCAAATGCAAAACTAGCCTCATCAATCTTCTAAAAAAATATAGATTCCTATTTGGTGTGCATGAGGGAAAAAATAAAAAACATTGGAAGTGAGCTATTATAGTAATATAATAAATACTATTTATATATTTTTTAAAATAAATTTATTATATTTATGAATTCATAAATATCATATATATAATTTTATGATGTTGATTATAAGTGTTTGGATTAATATTATGAATGAAGTCTCTTAGAATGGGTTTAAGGTAGCTACTTAGGATTTATTTAAATTTATAAAGAATTATTTTATTTTATTTTATTTACATAACACTTATTTTATAGTTTTATTTTTTGTTAAATCTATTTCGGTTATGTTTTAGTTTTATGTATACTCATGTGCTATTATGGAACATCTCTTAGCTTAATTAGATTACAAAATCATGAATTGTTCTAAATTAGATGATAAATTATTGTAAATTATATACCTACGAATTAAATTATAAATTAAAGTACACAAAAGATATTCTAAATCATAAATTTAATTTAAATTCAACTATAAAATATTATTTAACAAATTAAATTATCAAATAAAAAATTTAATCTAAGTAATTTATCAAAATTTGAAAAGTAAAATGAATATATGATAAAATGTAAACACATGAAAATTCATATTTCGAAACATTTACCTAACTCATCCCTATGCACCTCACATGCTACACATCCTCCCCAAAAATTAAATTGCAATTAAAGCTTCACAACCATCTATTTATTTATGAGACTCCTTATAAGTTCACTAAGAGTGACACTCTAAGAGACTTAGAAAATGCTGAAGTACTTTTAGTCTTCATGGGAGTTGGAACCCATTTCATTAAATGAGTTCTTAGTCTCAAAGTCTTCCAAACTCAAAACATTAATTAACGAAGAAGCATGAGAGTCAAATTTCTAAAATCAAGTGCCTAGTGAAATGTTCAAATAAGTTTAGTTCATTCAAAACACAAATAAATGAAGATAAAACTATTGAAAGACTCCTCATAAGTTAATGTGGAGCTTTGGCTTTGCTCTTTTTGAAATTTTGAAAAAATTAGTACGAGAAAGCAACGCGCATTTATTTATATTTAGAAGTCATGACCGTCCCCTCAACAAATGAACTGTCCATTACACGACTTTACAAATTTCTTCAAATAAATCACCCTCAGACAGAAAGATTATTCTGAATTTTAAGAGAGTTGAGAATTTTCTAATTCATTCACCAGGGAATTCACCAAGGCATTTCACTAGGGCTGTGTTCACCGGAGCAGCATTTCACCTTTTGAGCATTTAGTAGTGGTTTCCGGGGCTACATTCTACTGCGGTTTTCAAGCTCGGTGCAAAATTTTCTAGTCATGGGGAGGTGTGGCTTTTGTCGGGAAAAGTAGACTAGAAAAGGAAAAGTAGAGACAAGGCCCAGAAAGCACAAAATAGAAAAGTGGGGTGCATTCAAACAGGTCTCCCGGTCACTTTCCCTTTTTTTTGTTTTTGTTTTCTTTACAATTTATAAGTTTTTTTCTGTCTCCTTTCTCCATAACAAGACAAAAACTAGCATACCCGTATATCCTAGAAAACTCACAACAAACACATACTATATTCAACACATGAGAGTTAAACAAGAGGAAATGGGGGAAAACCTAGGTATGGCATGTTTGAGTGTCATGGCAGGAGGACCACAAACCTCGAATACAAACTCAATGTCAAAGAAAATGGGGACATTAGAATGCATTGTGGGTAACAAAAAAATGGAAAACAAACCTCATGTGCAACTGAATGACCTCTTGAATCTTCTAGGTCAAGAAGGTCTAAGATTTCCAAGTTCTCACACTCGTTAATGGACAAATGGGTGGACCACTTTTCAAGATGGGGGTTTAGTGAACCTTTTGGCACCTTTGCTAGCGAGATCATCTTTGTCAAGTATATTGAACCTTCTAAATGTAGAAGAAAGGCCAATCTTTGTAAATGAAAAACAATACAATTGGATTTTAAGGCAGAGGTTGGCTCAGAAACAGAAACTGAAACAAAACCAAAAGAAAAAAATCACTTTGATTTTACCAAAAGTTGGTAACTACAGGGCAGGTATATCTAGTGTGGTATCCCATAAAGAAGAGCAAACCAATCAAGCTAAGCATAAAATCATTGGTAAGATAATAGGTGACATAGTCAACCTCAAGTCAAACATGGACAAGCTGGATGAGGGCATGGGAAATACAGAAGAGTTCATTGCAAATAAGAATGTTGCTAAAAAGGTATTTCAAGAATTCTACAGCCCTACATCCTCACCATTATTATGGTCCTTAGAGTTATATGTAGAAGAGCTCATGAGAATGAAAAGTAGGCTCAATGTTCTAGAAACAAAGGGGATGTATGAAGACAATAGGTTTAATATAGTTACTAAGGAAAGTTATAGGTTGGAAAAGGACAATAAAATGATGCAAGAACACATATTAAATCCGTAAGTCAACATGGAGAGGGGACAACAAGAATTGGTCACTCTAAAACAAGAGTTAGTCTAATTAAAAACAACAAAAAGCAAGAAATTAGAAGTGGAGGGAGGAGAAAAAATAATGGAGTTAAAGGTGATTCAATTAGCATTAGTAGACTTGGAGGTAAAAGAGAATCAGTTAAGAGTTCAAATAGAAGAAGCCAAATCATGGTCACAGGTGGTGAGTAGTTCATCAAACAAGCATAAAGGAATCATTGAAAAACAAGTTAAAAGGCAACTAAGGGAAGAAAAAGATAAACAAAGCAAGGCTGCAAACATTATTATCAAAGGTTTGAGAGACTTTGGGGAGAAGGAGAGAACCAAAATTCTAACAAGGGAATTGTTAAATTTGTAAAAGAAGACACAAATAAATAGTACATATGGCTGCAAATAATAGAGAATGGGGTAACTTTTAGTCTAGTTGCTTGCTGCTTTGCTCCAAAAAATTCAAAGTTTTATAAGAAATAAAATTTAGACAATGAAGACCCATATGCATCACTAAAAAAAAGATATCTCTATTTTCAACACACTTGGAGATGTGGTTTTAATGCACAACTTTAATGCAAGAACAACTAATAATCAATCTCTTCCATTAAGCAGTGAAGCCAAAGGGGAGAAAAATCCTTTGTGGTTAGAGGAAGGTGATGGTCTCCATTGGGAAAGAACATCTCAAGATGGTAATGGCACTATCAACTTATTTGGGGCAGAATTACTGGGGCTTTGTAGTCTATTTGGAATGGTTATCTACAATGGTATGAGGGATTGGCCGAGGTCAGGGGGTATTACTTGAAAAAATTATAATGGTCAAAGTGTGGTGGACTACGTGGTTTTCTCCTAGATTTTTTGTTCTAGACTGTTGGAGTTTGATATTGAGGACTGCCCTATCGAGATTAAATCTAACCACTTACCTCTTCGGGTTAAACTACGCATTTCACCAATCAGCCAACATAGTAAACAGGTTATGCACACGCAAAAAAAATCCCTTCCCAAGTGTAAAATCCTGATAAATTAGGAAAATAGGGAAGTATTTAGTGCTGCTCTTAAGCAACATTTCCATTATTTGAAAAATAACAAGGAGTTTAAAGCAACAAAAGAGGTTGATGTCCAAATTCACAGCAATTTGTTGATCCTGATAATACACAAGACTTTAAATGCATGCAAAAGGTCTCACCCCAAGGTGGAGACAACAAACACTTTTCCAGAAAATTTGTGGTATGATGAAGAATGTAAGGTAGCCAATAGATCACTAAGGAAGAGAGGTATGGACAAAGAATATAAGAAAAAATATGAAAAATTACTGCAGTCCAAAAAAATAGAGTATGTAAATGAAAGAAGGAAGGAACAAGGAAGGAACTAATCACTCTTGGGAAACATAATCCTAAAGGATTTTGGAAGGAACTACAACAAAAGAAAAAGGTGGAAAAAAATATTACGTATGTCCAATGGTTAGAGTATGCTAGACTTCTTTACGTGCAGGCCCACGAGAAAGACTACCCTCCTATTATTAACACATCAATGGAACTATTCAATGTGGATGATATTAAAAAAGGAATAAATAACTTAGCAAGTGGTAAAGCACAAGACATAGATGGGCTACAGTCTAAATTTTTAAAATAGGGGATTGAAACTCTTGCTTCCCACATAAAAAGAATTTTCAACAATGTTAATTAGGAAGGTTTTCCTATGGATTGGACTACCAATGTGGTCATCCCTTTATTTAAAAGTGGTGATATCAATAATCCATCTAACTACCACACAATTATGGTCAGCTCTATCTTTGGAAAGCTATTTGGGAGCATGATTGAACATAGGATCAACAAATGGGAAAAAAATAAGGGCAAAAGGCCAAAGGGGCAGGCAGGGTTTAGGTCCAGGCACTCTACCATTGATCACTACATCACCCTTAGACACTTGATTATGAAAATTTGGGATACTCAGGGTGAGTAAGCTTATTGTTGCTTTGTAGACTTTAAGAAAGCTTTCGACACGGTGCCTAGGGAAAAAATATGGTATAGGATGGAAGAATTAGGCATTCCAAATGTGTATAGAGTAGTTGTTCACAGGTTGTATGAGAAGGTTAGTGCTAAAATCAGAACAAGTGAAGGTATGTCAGAATGTTTTGGCAGAAACATTGGAGTTAAGCAGGGCCGCCCTTTATCTCCCATGCTTTTTGGGCTATACATTGATAAGTTGGAAGCTTGGTTAAGCAAGGAAGGTGGGGATGGTATCCAACTGGCAGGTTATGTAGTGAAATTACTTCTATATGTTGACGATGTTATCTTAATTTCAAAAACAACTCATGGGTTAAGAGAACATTTGAAAGCTTTTGAACACCTCCAAAACCAAAATCATGATTTACTCATTGAATAGAAAAGTTAAACAACATACCTTTCTTTCTGAAGGAAACCCACTTGATATAGTGAAAGAATACAAATATCTTGGGATTGAATTCCATTATAAGCTCAGTTGGGAAACTTGCAGAATGAAAAGGATACATGGAAGTTGGAAAGCCTATTACCTACTTCAAAATAGGTGTAGAAAAGTTGAACTTTGGGATTGGAAAACCAAGAAAACCCTTTTTGGTTTACTTGTCACACTGGTTGTACTTTATGGGTGTGAAGTGTGGGGAAGCAACGCGTCAAAGTGTAGTTGGAGACAAATAGAAAGAATTCAGAAACACCTAATAACAAGCAATCTCAAAGTTAAAGCCACTGTTCCTTATGAAATTCTTTTAGCTCAAGCAGGGGATTTTCCTTTGGAAGCTTCAGCGATAACCCAATTGATAAGTTATCTAAAGAAGGTCAAAAACATGGATAACCACCAATGGCCCAAAATGGTTATGGAGGAGATGCTAGTTCGAAGAAAGAAAACTTGGATGAAACAAAATAATAAGTGGCTGAACAAGGGGGACATCAAATTACATGAATGTCCTGGCACCAATAGTGAAATAAAAAAATATGTGAGGGAAAAATTCAGGACTACCATGTGGTCAAATCAAATCAGGCATTAAAAAGCATACTACATCAAAGAGTTTAACCCGGCTAAGGAGCATGGTGAAAAACCCTATTTAGGTGTAACTATTAAAGGGAAAGCCAGGCTGTTAGTTGCTTAATTGAGGACAAGGTCCCACCATCTTAGATGTGAGACTGGTAGGTGGAAGATACCTAAGGAAACTTGGGAAGAAAGAACATGCTTGTTTTGTAATAAGGGAGTGGTAGAGATGGAATGCACAGCCTATGAAAATATCCGTAATCAGTATGCAAATAGTTTGGATGAGGAAAATATGCAACAACTATTTGAGGAGGATAAGATCAATTAGATGGCCAGCCTTCTAGTGAAAATTAATAGCAAGAGATTTGACCTGGAAAAGAGTATGAAGACAAACTAAGTTGTTGGTCTCGGTCCCATAGACTGTTTAGTCTCGTGGACCTCATTAAAATATTTCATTCATTCATTCATTCACGATTTTAGCTTTTAAGAGAGTTGAGATCTTATTCTATCAGGATGGATAGTGATGAAGGCGAGTATGGGTGGTGATCATCATATTGTGGAGATCCATGAGGCACAAATGAAGATCTCTTCTTCTTCTCCACAACAACCACTGGAAGAAATTGCAGATAACAGGGGTAGAGGGAGGAGGAAATTGTTACTATAAAATGAAGATCAAATATGAAAAATATAAAATAGGAGCCGAGGATATGGTTCACGTCTCCTAGAATATACTCGAAGGTTCTTAACAACTCTAATAGCAGATTTGGATAAAGAATTGAATATGGAAATACCTTGTTGCCTTCATTAGTCAAGCCGATTTATCCAACTTTGCATAACCCTCTCATGTTTGTGGATGTGATTTGTCTCTTACACAAAAATCATGTACCATTTTACGGCTTTCAATCCAACTACATTCAGGTATCTTTTAATTCCTCTAGCTTTTATCAATCTCCATCTGTGCATTCTCAAAGTCTTTGAATTCCATTTACTTGACTGTCAGGGTTGATGTAGCCACTCAATGTCTAGAACTCCTCCATTCCTTATAATGATGTGGAAGTTAGATTAGGGCCCGAAATTTTATTTTTCAAAAGAGGTTCAGCCTACTAAGAGGTGGAAGTTAAATTAGGCCCTCTTAGATGGTGCTCTCAATTTTCTCTTCTCATTGCTTTGACTTTTATCTCAGGCCTCCTCCTATGCTCATGCATAATTTCATGCAGCTAACTAGTTGATAAGATGATTGTATGTGGGGTGGTTTATGTTTAACAAAAGAAGAATTTTTAGCACATTTTTCCTAAGGCTTACTGTACATGGAAGTTTTGTGCAATGGAAGAGCAGAAGTGAAATGTCTGATTCGCTTTCTTGGATGACTTATTGGCTTTGATGGTTGTTCTTGAAAATATTCAAGCCTCAAGGTAAGTCTTAAACTTTTGAATGTAGAATAGTGTATTTCTTGTAGAATGAGATGTTTGTGATAAAAAGGCTAGTTCAACTTCACTCCATGGCTTGAACAATGTAAGATGGCAGAACATTGACAAACATAGAGGTACACCCAGTATAGTGATTTTTTCATTTCTTTACAATTGATTGGAATGTTAGAGATAAGATTTTGAAATTGAGATTTACCCTTTTCTGAAGATGCTTTTCATTTATAGGGATTTATTAGGTACTTGCTGATATCCATGTGGTGTGTTTTCAAAGTGAGATTTTATTTATTGCCTATGAATATGTCCAGTGTAAGGGTTTTATAATCCCTCTGTTGATGATCCATAAAATAAATTACCTATCCTCTGATGAATCGTAAATACCCATGAGATAAACTTTCAAAGTACCTTAGCCATTAGTAAAAGATGAAGCCTCTCTGCTTTTCTTTACCAGTGGGATACAACACAACACCGAGCTTATTAGTGCCTTGCTGATTGTACAAACGCTTTGTTGATTAAACAAATTCCTTTGCATCTACCTTATTGCTTAGAGCCATGTACAAAATAGGGTTTTCCTTTGCCTGTAAAAATAATATATCTGTTGGTTGGGTGATTAAATTGAGATAAGTAATGAAATTTACCAGTTATATCCTTTGCAAACAATTATAAAATATTATAAAATGGGGATTTTGAACTATTTCTCATGAATCTCGTTTTGGTGATTCATGGATATTTATGGTACACAACCCTGTCTATCATTTTAATAATGATCTTGTATAGAATGTTGGTTGAAAACCATCCTTGCATTTGCTAGGGAATTCTTTGGAATGAGACCAAAAGAGCAATTGTCAGTCCTCAAAAATAGTCTAGCTGAATCCGCTTGGTTCTCTTGATTCTATCATTTATACCTATATAGAAATCACTACTTTTTAGATATATTTGACTCTATTCAAGATAGTATTTGTATACCTATCAACCAAAAATTTAAATATTATTTAGTTCTATTTATTTCCCATTTTTAAAATGTAATTCAGATGTTATTCAAAGTGGGATTAGTATAAGATTTAATCAATTCTATGCTGATAATTTTTAAAATATTTATTTCTTATGTAATAAAAGCATTAGTATGGTAGATACATATTTAGTTGTTCATCTCTGGATTTGTGTGCTAAATAGATTAATTGTTCACTTTTTATATAACAATTCTTGGAAATTGAGTTGTGTTTTTAATTTTGTTTCATGATCTTAAACCATTGAAATTCGTGAATAAATTTTGGAAAAATACAGCAATAGAAAAAAACTTGC
>VDFB02138015.1:234691-466030 GCA_007258455.2 Sequoia sempervirens
GAGATTTTCAATTAGAGAAATAAAATTAAGAATGACATGGCTAGTCTATGAACCAATTTTTTTTTTTTGTGAAATCCTCTAATGTTAAAATTACAATTGGTTCTTCAATGTTTTGTTATATGATAAACTACAATTGCTTCCTTTTATCTACACATTCTCTTTATGCATTCAAGAAATAAATCTATGTTCATTCTGGGTATGTGTAGGATCATGATGGGCGAAAAAGTGGTGATATGATGGGTATGTAATAGTGATCTTTCTTATACAATTATCTTTCTTGTATCTATTTTAGTTTTCTTTCCTTTATCACTTTTTGGTTAAATGCATGCCCAATTAAAGACCGAAGTTTTATCATATGAGGTTGTTTTACCTTTAAAATCTAGAGGAAGATTTCTAATGTGGTAGTGATCTCTCTAATCATTGGTTCATTTGTAGCTATTCACTAGGTGATTTAGGATCATTTATCAAGGAAAATATATGACAAATTTGTTAATGAACTACAATTAATGAAAACATATCTTTATAATTGTAGAAACTAAAAAATGTCCTAATCAATGTCATACACTTAAATCAGGTTTATTAACATCATTACCTCTTTATCCATCCTCTTTTCATTTAATTGATTTAATTAGCCTAGCTAATTCATTAATTACATCATTTTCATCCATTTGGCCTAATTAATTTAATTGGGTTAATTCATTTCTTTTCTCACACTAACACTTCATCTCATTAAATTAAATACATCAAAATATTTAATTTAATTTCCTAAGTCATCTTATTTAATTAAATAACCCTAAGTTATTTAATTAAATATCATTTCATCCCCCTCCCCTATTTATTAAACCATCTAATTTAATAAATATCTCCTAAATTCTTCTAATTCCCTAATTGCATCAATTAAACCTTGTTTAATTAGCAATTAAACTATTTTTCCTCTAATCAAAGGGAATATTCCCATGGAATATTCTTTATCCTTTTTGCACAATTAAAACTTTGTTTTAATTTGTAAATTAACTTTTTTCTCACCCTAAAGGAATACTATAAAGAATATTCCATCTCCTCCAATCAACTCACTTAGTTCCAAATGCAAGTTAACCCTTTGACCTCTTTAGAAAGTTACCTTTGACCTATGTGAGTAGGTCAAAAGTGTGTTTGTTTGAGGCAAGTGTGAGCCTTTGATTAAATTTCATCTTGCATTCTCATCCATTGATGAGAATCCATGATCCATGCCTCTCATCCCCTTCATCTTGAACCGTTGATTAAGCTTTTTGATCTCAACCATCCATTCCTCATTTGCTTTCCTATAAATAAATCACTATTTGGAGACAAATGGATCCATCTTTTATTAAAAAGTCATGTTTTTGAATTCACTTGCATCCATACTCTCATATTTACTCATTTTTTAGCTTGTTTTAGTCCATTTTCATTGCATATTATCTTAGGGCATCCATTAATGGCTTCCATGCATCCATCTTAGTTTGCATATAAATTAGGGTTTTCATCGTTTAGCTTAGAATTAGCTTAGATTAGCTTAGCAATAGCATAATTATATTATTTGTAGCATAAAATCATGGTAACTTAGCTTGCATCATGTTCATTTTTAGCATAAACTAGGTTTTCATACATCTAACACCATGGTTTCATCAATTTTCTTCCATAGAATTGACTGAAACAAGCTCACTATCATAGGATTGGGAAAGGGTCATCGATCCACATCAATGCGACACCAATTCTACAACAAGACAAATCTCGAATGGATTAGAGTAGATGTTTTGATAGATTTCATATTTTAGTATGTTAGGTTTTGATGAAATGTTTAGTTTTAATCTTGTTTGATTGATCTTGTTGAGATTTGAGTATTGGTGGCTCCATTATGCTTCAATTCTTCATGGATCAAGCATAATTCGGCTCATACCGATATCCTTGCATAGACATTCTAGTGCTAGAAGGAGGGAAAACCAATCGTTTAACTATATTTTAGCTCAAAATTCATGTTCATTCTATTTTGCCGGTTGTAGTGATGCTCAAACCACAAACAATGACACTATTTCAATAGCATCACCATATAGTGGACGCCCAAACAATTTGATACAGTGACGCGTTTTTAATTGGCCGATGTTGATTTAAATATAGTGACATGTATTTAAATTTAAACTATCATGGAACACAAATGATGGTGCTCTTTTTCACCAGACCAACACTTTCAAATTTC
This sequence comes from Sequoia sempervirens, assembly GCA_007258455.2. Taxonomy (NCBI): domain Eukaryota; kingdom Viridiplantae; phylum Streptophyta; class Pinopsida; order Cupressales; family Cupressaceae; genus Sequoia; species Sequoia sempervirens. The sequence continues at coordinate 236,904 of VDFB02138015.1, forward strand.
AAATAGCGAAACATTCATTGACAACGACGCCCATCAAAACAGCGACATAATTATGCTCACTAGTTTTACTGCAGAGTGACACTCAAATTCACCAGAGAGAAACCCAAATTTTAAATTATGATGCCATCATGTGCAGCGACACTCAACCAGGTAAGAAACTTTACGTTTGTTTTTCGACATGCTACTTAATTTTTATTGATTATCTAGTCATTGATGGATGTCTAACTATGTTTTCATTGTTAGACTAACACGGTTTTGTAGGTTTAAAGGCATGGAGTGAAATTGAAGAACTTCTATTCTATCTTAACATTCTATAATTGTAACAAGTGTTCAACACTTTGGAGCAATTATAATCCAATTTCATGCTTTTTTACTTTTAGTTTTAGGTGACACTAGTTTTCAAGTGGGTTTAAAATGAACGTTCAAAGTTGGGCTTAAAATTGAATCCTCACATCACATCTTTCAATTGGGCTTAAAATTGAACAAGAAAAACTAATCTTTCGATTGGTGCATTAAAATGAACTCATTATTGCTTTGAAGGATAAAATTGGCAACTGTTTGTTTTGTTTAGTGGTTTTCAACTTTTCTATTGAATGCATATGTGATTCTCTCATACCGTTTAGCGATCTTGAGAAACAAAAAAATTCTCTAACACATTGCAAAATCACCCATATCTTTCAATTTGGGTTTAAAATTGACCAACATGCTAGTGTGAGAAAAGGCATAGCATGTATTCTCTCTTTGTGCATGCAAGCAAAGATGATCGAACTACAAATGTCCTTACTCACTATTGTTCATCTTTAGAGGGCCTGCCTTGGTGGGAAAAAGTACTCACCCCAAGGGAACGACCCAAGTAGTAATGAGCATAAGCCAGACTCTTCTGAACCACTATATAAATTTATGGTTGCAAGGAAAGTTTGCAATCAATCGAGTGATGCATGATAGCTCTCCCCCAGTATCTTTATGATGTGTAAAGCCCTTTTTCTAAGGGAACTAGGAGACCTCTCATTGGGATTTTATCATTGCACCCCCTAAACTGGATGCCCTTATTATGAAATTTTCTATAGTAGCCAAAAATCCCTAATATTTGTTGATGTCAGGAGGTCGGACCTCCGAAGTCATCCCACATATTTGTGGTTCTTAGTAGAGATGAAAAGTTTGTCATGGGAGATTCATGAGAACTTGAAGCTTGGCTGACCCATAGAAGTGAGTGTTGTGGAGGGGAGTCAGTGTGGTCAAGCTTCTTGTAACATAGGGAAAAAAAGAAAGATCAAACCAACACAATGCAATATACTCAAATCTAACCTACACAAAGAACAATGGAAAAGCTTTAAAACATAAATATCAGAACAATCTCACTGAATATCTATGTAATTCCATGCCTGACCTTTATTGTCCTTCTCTATTTTGTCATTGTATGATAATTTCCCTCAGATTTCTAAGTGTGCAAGTATAGCCTATGATAGTATGATTCAACAAAACATCAAAGATTCAGATAATTGATTGCTTCCAAAAGTCATAAGATTTCAGGAGAGTAACAATGATAAAGGTCAAGCCAGTTTATAGAAAACATGGCTTTCGAAGGACAAGCTTAGATTGAAAGATAGATGGACGATTAAGATTAAATATTTAGACATGCATTGAGATTAGTGTCAATAATAGTGCGAGTGATAAAGCATAAAAGGTGGAAATTAAGATTAAATAATAATTTAATCTTTAGTTGAAAGTGTTCGAAACTTAGAAGAATAATGATTGCATGTAAAGGATAAAGATTGAATAGAGGAAAAAATCTATTCAAACGTATGAATGAATGAATTAAATAAATAATGTTATTTAATTAATATAATTTTGCATGTAGAAGAATTAAAACTAGATAATAGACTAATTAAGACAGAGAGTCTATTCGTCAGAGACAATCAGATATTAAATCAAGAGATAACTGACTGATTTAATTAAATATCGACTTAAGTGGTAAATGAATAATTAGATAACTAAGTGATTATCCAATCACAAAATAATATGCTAGGAATAATTATTTTTATGAATTAAATGATTATTTAATTCAACATTGGAAATTTGAGGATTAAATTAAATAAATTAAGATTTATTTAATTGATTGGAGAAAAAGTTAAAGAATAATTAAATAGTTTTTAATAATTATTTAATTATATTTTGGAAATGTGATGAGAGTAAATTAAATAACAATTTATTTAATTTCAGAAAGAGGATAACTTAATTAGCCATGTAATTAAATAAATAATATTTATTTAATTAATCAAGATTGAATAAAGGTAACAAATGAATTAATTAAATAATTAAAGTTATTTAATTAATAGATGAGAAAGGACTTTAGAAAATAAATAAATAATTAACATTATTTAATTATGACAATGAAGGTACGAATTATGAAGAAATTGAAGTCACAGGCCTAGACTAGTTTTTAGTGTCTATATTTGCCCCTCTTTGATACAGTGTCATTTCGGCATTGTGTCAAAGGAAATCAGTCAAAACACGCCCTAGTCATGCCCTAGTGTAAAATAAGAAAAATGACAATTTTTTGGAAAATGCCAAAAAAATTGAAAATTATCCCAATTAGTCAATTTGATAGCCAGAAGTTTGATGGTGGTGATAGAAATTAGTTTCAATGAAGTTTGATAGGTGAAATGGTCATTTGGAGTTGAGAAATAGTGCGCCTAGTACACAAGGTTTGAGAAAATCCCTCCAAAAACCCTATGTATAAATAGAAATAGGGTGGAATTTCACTTCATTTGCACCCCTCAAGTTTGGAATTTGGGATTTTTGCTTTGGAGCTCTCTGCAAACATGTTGCAAGTTCCCTACTCAGATCATCGTGGATATCGCATTTGAGCGTTCAGATGACCAACTGACGTAGGACCTCCGATACATACTTGAAAACCATGTTTTGAAATTTTGATTTTCACACATTTTTAGGCACTTAATGTTTAATTTTCAAATGCATCACTTTTGAATCAATGCATGTGATTATGGAATGATGAATATTCAAAAACACGTCTAGGGTAGTTTAGGCATTTAGGTTATATGCACACATTTGAATTTTTCAGCATCATAATTATAGTTTTAAGTCGCATATATTAGGTACAATAGCACATGTATAATTTTGCATTGCATTTTTCATATTGCTACACATTTTCATGATTACTTGCGTGTTTGATTATGCACCACATTTGTGAAACTATGTCGCATATGCATGAGTGATTGTGCATGTTTTATCTTTTTGACAAATTTGCATTATTAAATGACGTATTTGTAGTTTTATGATGCATTTGCAGTTGATAACAACGCATGTGCAATTTTGACACTTATTTTCCTATCAATTTCTTTGAAAAAATTGATCTATTTCTAACACTAGATATGCATTATGCATGTTACTTCAGATGTGATTTACACCCAAGAGTAAAGGCCGGCGACATTTGAGTTTCAAGATCAGCTGCAGAGCGGCGAGAGACGGTCCATATGGAACCTAGGATTGCATCACATTACTTTCATGCCCACCATTCGGGAAAACTGAGGTTTATTGACTGCACTTTGTGAGCATTGGCATTTTGAGACGTCCTCTTTCCATTTTCCTATAGGAGGGGCCATTATCACCTTAAAGGATGTTTATAGGATTTTGAGATTGTCGATTAGCAGTGAGAGAGTCTTGTATGATACATAGAGGGGTTTTAGTGAGTTGTCTTGATTTTATCCGCATGATGATATTAGGCAGCCAGGCATAGAGCACTATGAGATTAGATGGCATGTCTTGGCCGATAAGTATGAGCGTATAGATTGTATGTTATGCACATTGATTGGGGGATAGTTCTACTTGACCGTCAAGGTCATAGATTTCCTGTGGGATGGGGTGAGATGTTAGTTGGTATACTAGAGCGACAGGTCGTGTATGCATGGGGCCCTTTTTTGCTTGCTATGTTATATTTCCATTTACATGATATAGCCTATAGGGAGGCTTAGGTTATGAGCTATGGTACCACTTTGCTTATAATATGGGCATGGGAGAACATTGTTGTGTTCCACTCACCTATTACCATTAAGCTAGATCATGAAGCTCCTTATGCTTTCTAATATGTAGGGGTTATTTCCTAGACACATGTAGGAGATACATGGTATTATCAACATGCTATTGATACCATGGTATAATTTATATGGAGGTCATACATGGATTGTGCATGATGGCTAGATGAGGATCGACACCTGCCCTTCTGCAAACAAACACAATACCTGATTGGGAGGACAGTTTCTTGAGTACACATCATTAAGAGACATCTACCAGACAAGGTTCTGAGATAGTTTGGTGAGATTCGAGATGAGCCGTGGGGCCGAGCTGAGTTCGCTCATTCTTCTAGGGAGGCTCCTTTGTGGGGACCACATATTCTTGTTGCTATAGTGGAGGCCGATATAGACACACTTCAACCTATGCAGTGGGGATGGAGGGGTAGAGTAGTAGATCCTAGGACAATGGTTGCTTATGATACTTGTGGGCAGATCACAAGCTTGTTCTTTTTACAAATCCTAATTAGGATGCACCTATTGAGAGGCGAGGTATAGGACCTTGAGGTAGGTGTGGTGGTAGGAGGGGTGGTGGTGGGAGAGGAGGAGGTCGAAGGGGTGATGGTCAGGGTCAACGAGGTTGTAGAGGCCAAGGCCCACATTTGTCACCCATCCAAGAGGAGGGAGAGGATGTGCCGATGTTAAAGGTTGGCAGAGGAGAGGAGGACGTTGGTGGTGGGGTTGGTGGAGAATATGCTGAAGAGGATGCTATCAATGAGGAGCATGCGGAGGAGGAGGCTGTTGGGGGGAGGAGGATATAGATGCCCTAGTTATTCTTGCAAGATACGAGGATGATGATGATGAGGAGATGGTAGATTAGAAGATGAATCTCCAAGATAGGATTATAGAGGACTGGGATATGGAGGTGTGGGAGTAGCCACAGAAGGAGGAGTCAGGTCCCATTGTTCAACAATTAGCTGATTCGTAGGCCAGAGTAGAGTCCTTGGAGGAGCAGCTAAGAGTGATGACAGTGCAGAGGGACTCAATTCAGATGGAGAGAGAAAAATCCTACCTGGACAGGGATCAGGAAATAGCTCAAAGATAGGAGATCAAGCAAAGATTTGTGGAGTTGAGGGCTCTCTGTATTGGACCATCTGATGTATTTTCTCGTGAGTTGGTTAGATTTGGTGACCAAGAGAGATATTACAGTGACTTATATGAGTGGGAGGTACCTCCTGAGAGGCGGACTCCTAGTTATTCACAGGCACACAACAACAGGTCATAGAGTAGATCACACAGTAGTACTCTGAGCATAGAGGGTGTTGTAGGACCTCCCAGGATAGGACCATATGATAGGCCTCCTTCTACATAGAGATCATTAGCATCTCACTGTCAGTCACCTCCACATTCTCCACATGGGAGTAGTGGGAGTTCTAGCTAGGGACATGTTCTGATATTTATTTATAGACATTGTATTTTGATCATAGAGTTTGTAGGCTTCATTTTAAGATATACATTTGACATTGTACTATGACACTTTTTTGAGTGATATATATATATATATATATATATAATTTTGGTGGTGATTTATATTATATGCAGTTCTATATGATTATGCGGTATTTGATTTGATATGCACATGTGTTATGGATGCCAGTATTTACTTTATGATGTTGATGTAGCCTATGATGTGATGTTGATTCTATATTATGATGTATGCATTTACTTTTATGGTATCTATGGATGTCATGTATGTATTTATGATTATGTAATGAGATGTAATGTGACGTATGTATTTACAATGCCATGTGATTGTATTCAATATGAGAAAATGTTATACAAATTATGATAGTGGATGCATGTTATGTTATAGATTCCTAGATGCGATGGATATGTATATTTTTGTGTTTTTCAAATGTAGCATATATGTATGATTTACATTGTATATATGTATGATAATGTCTAAATGATGTTCCTAACATGAATTCATATGCAAGATGATTTATTTTTTTTGTGTCACAAGACTCTATCATAATGCAAGAAAGAAGAAATGTTAGTGCGAAAAAGATGAAGAGTAACATAAAAGACATGGATGTTAGTACTAGAAATCTTCGATGTTTTCCTAAAACACAATAGGCCTTGCATTAAATCATCATTGGGTGGTGACTATACAAATAGACAACAAACACCATGATATGAGATATACCAAGGTGTGCAAGGTCGTCCACCTACTAAAAACAAACAGTCACAGACAAGGAATGTCCTAACTCATACTAAGGGCAATGTTGCCCTAGTCTTTTTGTCAATACAAACCACAAACAACAAACAAATAAAAGACGGTTCATGATACATCATTGCTTCTCTAAATCCTTCATGGGACATCCTTGAGGAAGCTAGTAACATGACTCAAAAAAAAATCCAAAAGACAGTCGACAATCAACAGTTAAAGAAAAGAGAGTCTTGATACATCATTACTTCTCTAAATCCTTCATGGGACATCCTCGAGAAAGCTAGTAATAGGACTCAAAGATCAAATCAAATAAAAAGATAAGATAAATAAGCCACAAAGTCAACAACCAATAAAATATTTTCCAAAACTTGATCTATTTGTTTGATTGTTTAGATTGAGTAGATGATTGATTGATAGAGCCTGATTTCAGGAAGGACACATACTGTATAAGAAATTGATTCTAGTTTTGATTTTGTGACTACCTATATAAGGCATGAAAAAGCCTAGTTTTAGAAAGACACATATCATATAAGATGTTGAGTCTGATGTTGTTGATGTGACTATTGAAAAAAAAAGGACAAACAATTGAGAGGGGGGTGAATCAGTTGTCACAGAATATTTTAAACTTTTCAATCTTTACTTAACTTAATCTCAAAGCTGATGAATGAATAATAAACCATAAAAAATCAACACATCAGAAACACAGAGAACACCAATTTTTTATGTGGAAACCTTGTTAGGGGAAAAACCACGGTGGATGTTAGTCCATAATATTATACCCTGTTAAAAGTATAAGAATAATGGAAATACACATGCATTCAGGCACATTTCCTAGAGCTCACTACTCAAATACAAAAGATGACTCATTGTCCAAAGAAATTTTTGGATTAAAACCATCCAAATTGTGAATTGAGAAAATAGCTTCTACACAAGCCCGATTACAGTTCTAGTTAAGCACAAAAAAACTTCTTTACTCTTCGTTCAAACTTCTTCACACTTTGCTCAATCTTCTTCACACTCTGCTTTGCAATTGAATGATATTCACACATACACACATAGAAGCACACCAAGCACTCTGAGAATCCATTACACTGATGAAACAATCACTCTTATATATCCACAACATGAGATTAAAACAACTTAGTCGGCCAGAAATATAAAACACATTTTCAATGTTGGCCCAAATTTACAAATAAATTTCCAATGCGAATACACCAATGTTAGACACAACATAGTGGAGACCCAAATTAACAACTCCAATACAAAAGGACTTCAAATAATTTCACCTCGAAGATCCACAACACACTACCACCATCATGTTGGCCTATAACATGAAAAATAGAACATACAGAGAAAAATATTTGACCATGAGCACACCGATCAATGTGGATGTACCACAAAGATAGAACACAATCTAGAAGCATCCAAAAACAACAAGAACTAATAGATAAACATCTGCAACATCAGAACCACATAAAATTCACTCAGGAACACTAATAGAACCCATAGAAATACTGTCAGAACACAATTATTCACAACACGAATAGATCTTCATGTGGACCTTTGAAACTTCTGGTGGATGAACTAGATACACTCAGCAGAAAACCCTTTAATCCAAAAAAACTGATCTTCGACGTACAACATAAGATACCTTCATGACCTTCACTGAACTACTAGGAACCTACAACACTTCTTTTAACAATTTTCTCAATATCCTTGACATATACAACCTTCAATACACCAAATGCTAATAGTGTTGACATCAATGACAACCACATATTAGCAACACACCTACAACATCCAACAATCTACCCCTTTGGCATTGATGGCAATACATGATGTGAAAAAAACCATCAACCTAATTCTCAATCAACACTTACTCCTCAGATTTTGAGTCTTCTTCCTTGACCTCTTCTGCATGAACTTCTCCCTACAAGACTCTTCACTCCAGGTAAGCAACAATTTTTCACATTACTCTTTTCCCCCTTTGACATCAATGAAAAAGATAAGAATTATCTTTCCACATACAAAATCTGAACCACATATCTGCACACCTGACTACTCCCCCTAAGTAGCAACCATAGAAACATCAATCCAGATTAGAATATGATCATGAAATGCATGGATTGATGCAAATTAATGCATCACTAGTTCATATTAGGAGGGGTAATCACCCCTAGCATCCCTCTGAGATACTCAAAAGTATCCTTCAGAAATGGCTTAGTAAGAATATCTACAACTTGTTCTTTGGTAGGCACATACTCTAGTCTAACTTCTTTCTCACTCACTTTCTCCCTTAGAAAGTGGAACTTGATTGATATATTCTTGGTCTTAGAGTGTAGCACGAGATTCTTTGATATGTTTATTGCACTTGAGTTGTCACAGTATATGGAAATAGGTTGATCATATACTACTCTGATATATTTCAGCATATGTTTCATCTACATCACTTGAGTAGAGTTGCTTGTATCAGAAATATACTCTGCCTTAGTAGTAGATGGAGAAATGGAATTCTACTTTTTACTCAACCAATACACCAACTTTTTCCCTATGAAGAAGGCAACACGACTAGTACTCTTCATGTCATCTACGTCCCCTGCCCAATCCACATCAGTATATGTATTCAAAGTAAGATCATCATCCTTAGGATACCAAAGTCCAAAATCAATTGTTCATTTCAGATATCTGAAGATCCTCTTTACAGCAGTCACATGAGACTCTTTTGGATTAGCTTGAAATATAGCAACCATACATACAACATTCATAATGTTTGGTTTGGTTTGAGTTAAATAGAGCAATCCACCAATCATTTATTTGTACCTTGTTTGATTTGCCTTGGGAGAATCATCATTCTGTGTCAGCTTACATCCAGTTACCATGAGAGTACCAATAGGTTTTGAGTCTTCCATACAAACTTCTTCAACAACTCTCTCACATATTTGGACTTAGATATGAAGATCCCCTCAGCAAACTTCATACATAGATTATCATCTCCTCCAAAAATAATGTCATCAATACAAACCTCAATAATCAACTCTTTGTCATGATCCAATTTGAAATATAAGCTACTATCAATAGTACCTTTATTGAATCAAAGCTTTAGTAAATATTTGTCTAGTCTAGCATACTAGGCTCTGGGGGCTTGCTTGATTCCATATAGAGCTTTCTTCAATCAGCAAACCATATTTTCCTCATCAGTTAGTTGGAATCCATCTGGTTGTTCAACATATACTTCTTTTTCTAACTCACCATTTAGAAAAGCAGACTTCACATCCATTTGATAGAATTTATAGTTCTTAGCATAAGCAAGAAATAACCTTACAACTTCAATCCTAGCAAGAGGGGAAAAGGTTTCTTCAAAATCAATACCTTCCATTTGTGAATACCCTTTACATACCAGTCTTGCTTTATTTTGGACCACTTCACCTTGTTCATTCAACTTATTCCAAAAGACCCATTTAGTACCAATCAAATTTTTATCTTTAGGTCTAGGAACTAGTATCCATGTATTATTCTTTTCAATCTACATTAATTCTTCCTTCATAGCTTCCATCCAGTGTTCGTCATTGCAAGCTTCATTGACATCTTTAGGTTCAATCTTTGATATCAGGAAACACTCTTCTGCAATCTTTCTTCTAGTTTTCACACCTTTATTCGTCTCCTATAATTTTATTTTTAGAATGATTTAGCTTTACATACCTCAAAGTTTTAGGATTTTCTCAAACTTCTGATTCTTTTGATCTTTCTTCTGCACTTGCACTTGTCTCTTCTTCTTGACTACCTTGATTTATCAGAACACATGGAAGATATGGCATAATTTGAAGTTGATTCTGTGTCTGAAAATTCTTCCCTTTGTTTATATTATTTGCATTTGAATCATATCCACAATATCTGGATGATTTAGTAGAATCCTCATCAACTCTGACATTTGCACTCTCAACCATTTTACTCAGTCTTCTTTTATAGCACCAGTAGGTCTTGCTTCTAGTAGATTAACCTAGAAATATTCCTTCATCACTTCTTGCATCAAAGTTTCCTATATCATCATCTCTATTGATGTAGCATTTTCTTCCAAAAATCTTGAAGTATTTAACAGTAGGCTTATAACCAAACCATAGTTCAAAAAGAGTCTTACCAGAATTACCATTTACATTTACCCAGTTCAAAGTGTACACAACAGTGCTTACAACTTCACTCCAATAGATGTGAGGCACATTTCCTTCAATCATCATTGTTCTAATAGCATCTAGAACTATTATGTTCTTCCTCTCAGCAACTCCATTCTGTTGAGGGGTTCGGGGAGCAGATAACTGTCTTCTGATTCCATGCTCATCATAGGAAAAGTTAAACTCCTTGGAGGTGAACTCACCACCTCTGTCTGACCTTAAGTATTTTATTTTCATACCTTTCTCATTCTCTGCCATAGTTTGGAAACTTTTGAACTTCTCTAATGCTTCAAATTTTTCTCTTAAGAAAGCAACCCATATCATTCTAGAGTAATCATCAATAATCAACATAAACTACCTTTCGCCATGGAGAATTCTAACTCTTGAGGGACCACATAGATTAGTATGTATCAGCTCCAGTAATCCATTTGAATTATGTTGTTTTCTCCAAAAAACAATCTAGTCTATTTTCCCATCTGGCACTCCTTGCAAATTGTGCTAGCAGGTTTCACTAGCTTAGGTAGATCTCTTACTGTTTGAGTGGAACTTATTTTGACTATGTTATGAAAATTCACATGACACAACCTTTTATGCCATAACCAACTTTCACTTGCAGCATTCAGGTGAAAAATGTTACCTTTGTCTGTTTACCTGAAGTAATTACATTTCCAGAGCTTCCAAATATCCTGCATCTTCCATCTTTGAACTAAAGATCATAACCTTTGTCCACCATCTGTCCAACACTCAACAGGTTGTGCTTCAAGACTTCAACATAAAGAACATCATCAGTGTTATGCTTACCACCAAGACAAATAGATCATCTGCCATGAATCACACAAGCATTGTTATCACCAAATCTCACAACCCTGTCGTCATACTTCTCTAGACTTAAAAATTTTCTTTTGTCACCAGTCATGTGATGTGAGCATCCACTATCAGTGACCCATTCATCCTTTTCTTCAATTCGGGTTGCAAGATCTTTCTTAACTTTAGTAGATTCAGTAGCCTCTGGACTATTTTCCTTGATAGCAATGAAAACCCAATCATCTTCATTTCCATTCTCTTTATCAGACTCATCATCAGTCACTCCTTCTTCAACAAAATAACATTTCTTTTGAAATCTAGGTTTGTAAGGCTTAGATCTAGGGACTCTTTCAGGACACCTTGGAGCAAAATGACCTATTTACTACAAGAAAAACATTTGATAGGAAACTTACCTTTATACTTACCTTGTCCTCTACCTTCTTTCTTCACAATCGATGCTTCTAGCTCTTCTACTTCTCTTTCTTCATATTCAAGTTGTTTAATTTATTCCTCATACTTGAATGTCTTTCTAGAACTCTCTCCTGGATCATATCTTTGCTTGTTTCTTCCAGATATAGTAGCCTTAAATGCAGTTTCCGTCTTAGGAACAAAATCACCAAATTCGCTCAGCTCAAAGGCAACAAGTTTACCAATCAGTGTGTCCCTTATCAAATTCATCAATGATATGGTTTCTTCAATAGCATGAGCCTTTTCTTTGTAGGAGGGAGGCAATGATCTGAGCACCTTGGCAACAATTTCTTCCTCTTCCAAAATACCACCAACACATCTAATACCCATCACTAGTTCATTTACTTTCTACATAAAAGAAGAAATATTCTCATCTTCACCCATCTTCAGATTTTCATACTTGCCTTTCAAACTCTGTAGCTTAGCCATCTTCACATGTACATCTCCTTCATACAAAGTTTCCAGCTTCTTCCACATCTCATGATTTGTCTTTATACCTAACACATTTTTCATTTTTGAATCTATTAGAGCACTCAGCAAGGCTTCCATAGCCCGGAAATTATTCTCAACTTCTTTAATCTCATCAATAGTGGAGTGACTAGTCACAAGAATACCATATTTGTTCTTTGTAATTTTCTAGAAGGGTTCACCAATACACTTCAAATGACACTCCATCCTAGCTTTCCACAATGAGTAGTTCATTCCATCAAATCTAGGACTATCCTTCTTGTATGATGCCATCTTGGATCACCTCAAGCTTTTAAACTTCTTCAGAAGAACTTGCTCTGATACCAATTGTTGGAAAAACAAGGACAAACAACTAAGAGGGGGGGTGAATTAGTTGTCACATAATATTTTAAAAATTTCAATATTTACTTAACTTAACCTTAGATCTGATGAATGAATAATAAACCATAAACAATCAACACATCAAAAACACAGAGAACACCAAGATTTTTGTGTGGAAACCCTGTTAGGGGAAAAACCACGGTGGATGTTAGTCCACAATATTATACCTTGTTAAAAGTATAAGAATAATGGGAATGCACATGGATTAAGACACACTGCCTAAAGCTCACTGTTCAAATACAAAAGAGAACTCACTATCCAAAGAATGGTTTGGATTAAAACCATCCAAACTATGAACTAAGAAAATAGCCTCTACACAAGCCTGATTACAGTTCCAGTTAAGCACAAAAGACCTTCTTTACTCTTCGCTCAAACTTCTTCACACTTCACTCAATCTTCTTCACACTCTGCTCTACAATCAAATGATATTCACACATACAAACATAGGAGCATACTGAGCACTTTGAGCATCCATTACACTAATGAAAAAATCACTCTTATATATCTGCAACATGAGATTACAACTTAGTTGACCATAAATATAAAACACATTTTCAATGTTGACCCAAATTTACAAATAAATTTGTAATGTGAATCCACCAAGGTCGGCCACAACATACTGGAGACCAAAATTAACAACTCCAACACAAAAGGACTTCAAATAATTTCACCTCAAAAATCCACAACACGCTACCACCATCATGTCGGCCAAGAACATGAAAAACAAAACATATGGAGAAAAATCTTTGACCACGAGCACATCGATCAATGTGGATGTACCACAAAGATAGATCATGATCTAGAAGCATCCAAAAACAATAGGAACTAACAAAGAAACATCTAAAACATCAAAAACACATAAACTTCACTCAGGAACACTAACAAAACCCACAAAAATACTATCAAAACACAATTATTCACAACATGAACAGATCTTCACATAGACCTCTTAAACTTCTGGTGGATGAACTAGATATGCTAAAAAAAAAACCCTTTAATCCACAACAATTGATCTTCAATGTACATAACAAGATACCTTCATGACCTTCACTAAACCACTGAGAACCTGTAATACTTCTTTTAACAATTTTCTCAATATCCTCGACATATACAACCTTCAATACACCAAATGCTAATAGTGTTGACATCAATGACAACCACATATCAAAAATACACCTACAACATCCAATAGTGACAAATTGTGTAAGGCTATGATGATTGTTTGATAGTGTCTGTATTTAGGAAGGAATCCCCCTATATAAGACATAGGTTGATTGTTTTGATGATGTCTATTTTCAAGGACACATCTTGTAGTAGACATATGTTGATTGTTTTGTTTTTTTGCTTTGGGATTTTGTTTGATTTGACTTGATGACCTTGTTGAATTGTTCATCTCTTTGATGCATGACTTGATGTGATGTGTTGACAATTTATTGTGTTTGACAATGAACCCTAAAGGACTGACCTAGTGCGGCCTCAGGGGCTCATCGATTGATGGCCTTGCCTACGTTATACATGCAGAGACCTTGTAATTCAACTAGAATTTGACTAACAAGATTGACTAAAAAATATTTGAATTAATTATAGATATAAGACGTATGTAATAGTGAATGTGATGAACCCTAATGGAATGACCTAATGCAGCCTTAGGGGCTCATTGAATGATGACCTTGCTTATTTTATACACGTAGAGACCTCGTAGTTCGACATGACCAATGACCTTGTCATATAGACAAAATGATTGAGTCATGATTTTATACAGAAAAACCTAAAAGGACTGACCTAAAGCCTCATGGGAACATCGGCAGATGGCCTTGCCTATGTCTAGTTTCAGAGGCAATGTAGTTTGACTATGACAAAGACTAACAAGTGTGACTAACTCTGACTCTTTGTTTGGATTTTTGACATGTTTTGATTTTTTTGTCTTTTTGAAGGTTTCTGATGTTTTTGGATTTTTTCTAGGACATTTTGTGATGTTTTTGGATATTTTTCAGGGCATTTTGTATTGTTTTTGGATTTTTTTTTATGGTTTTACATCCTCAGAACAACCATTGTAAGAACTAGATGACGTAAGTCAAGTGCCTGCCCCCAGTCAGGTATAAGACCAATTTATTACGAATAAGAAGGAAGGGGAATGCAAAGTGTGCTCGATGTCAATCATTCCAATTTATGGAAAGAACAACCATTTATTATGAGTGGTATGTACAGGTGATGGATGGGGAAGATAGGTGGTATGTACAAGGAAGTCAAATTGGAATGATGGTAGACAAAGGAGCAAAATTGACTACACATGGCACCTGTTTCCCAAGTTTTCACCATGGTACTTATCCAAAGTGCCACCGAAGTGGTTTTCACTATTGGATGACTTATTTCTCTTTACTATTTTCTTGATTTTCTATTTTTTTTTATGTTACCAAGATGCATGTTTTCCAGGTTTTCACATAGGTAACGATTTTTTTTATTTTCTATTTTTTTTGTACTTTTGATGATTAAGGCAAAGCTCTTAGAAGCTATGAGTAGAACCTGTTCAGATGAAGGTTGTTGATTGGTACTGACAGTGGTTCTCCTTTAGGGGTAGACAGCTAGTATTCTCCTAATCCAAAGGCTTTTGTGACAATGTAGGGTCCTAACCAGTTTGGTTCAAACTTTCCTGGTTTCTCTCTTTCTGCTTGATTCTTTGGATTTTCCATTAAGACCAGGTCACCAATGTCAAAATTTCTATTCAATACTTTCTTATTATAGCTACGATGAAGATGATTTTTATATGCTTTGAGGTGATCTAATGCCTTTTCTCTTCGTTTGTCTAAGAACTCTAGATCATGTAGTCTTGACACATGATAATCTTCATTGTCAATATGCCCTTTCAAAGATACCCTTAGGGAAAGAATATTGATCTCAATAGGCAGGATGGCCTCAGAACCAAATACCAAGGAATATGGAGTGGCATCGGTAGGAGTACAGATGCTTGTGCAGTAATCCCATAAGGCAGGATTAAGCTATAAATGCCAATCATAATCAACATCATTGACAATATTTTTGAGGATTCAGATGATTGTTTTGTTAGATGCCTTAGCTTGGCCGTTACCTTATGGGTAATATGGAGTGGAAAAGTGGTGTTGGATATGGAATTCTTCACAAAGATGATGAACTTCTTGGTTCTTAAATGAATGACCCTTATCTGTGATTATGGATTGAGGTACACCATACTGACAAATGATATAGTTAAGGATAAACTTAGAAATTTGTGTGTCGGTAATGTAGGTCATAGGAATAGCTTCAATCCACTTAGTAAAGTATTCAATTGCAGTAATAATGAATTTATGACCATTGGATGATGTAGGGTGTATCTTACTAATGAGATCAAGTCCCCATCAGGAAAAGGGCCATGGTGATGTTATTGGATGAAGCTCTTGTGCTAGTGCATGTATCAAATCTTTGTGAATTTAAAATTTTTGACATTTCTTGACAAAGATATATGAGTTTTTTTCCATTGTAGGCCAATAATAACCTAGTCTCATAATCTTCTTAGCTAAGGTAGGACCGCTAGAGTGGGATCCACATATACCCTCATGTACCCTATGCAAGGTTGCTTGTGCTTCTTCAGTATCGAGACATCTCAATAGGGTATTGTCTAAGGCACTTCTATAAAGGGTATCTCCAATGATGGTATACTTGGTTGACTTACAGATAAATGTCCTACGTTGGTTGTTTGAGAGGTTAGGGGGTAGGATTTCAGCATGGAGGTAGTCATATATGTCTTTGTACCATGGGGAATTGGGACAAACAAGCTCACACACCATCTTCGAATCTGGGATGTCAAAGGTAGGGACCAACAACTATTCTACCAAAAACTCAAATTTAGGCACTTTGCTAGGTATGTCCAAGAGTGAATAAATACTTTCCATGACGTCTGCTGCCTTGTTTTGAATGTGAGCTATTTGATGAAAGAAAATATTGTCAAAATATTGTTTGAAACTTTCTAACATCCTCTTGTATGGGGTGAGCTTTTCATCTTTGGTTTTATAGTCATCATTAACTTGTCAAATTACCAACTAAGAATCACCATAAACTTGTAGATGCTTAATCTTCCATTTGATTGCCATGCGTAATCCTGTCACAAGAGTCTCATATTTTGCTATATTATTAGTACACAGAAAAGCAATCTTGAATGACTTAGGAATAGTGTCGCCCTATGGTGTGATAAAAAAGATTCCATCCCTTGAACCATGATTTTTGTGGCATCCATCAAAGTATAACTTCCATGTTGTTCCCATGTCAAGAGTGAAGATGAACTCATCAGGAAAATCTAAAACTAGAGGATGATCTACCTTTATCGGCACATCGACCAACTGGTCAATAATAACTTGTCCTTTTATAGCTTTTCTCTCTACATACTGGATGCCATATTCACTAAGTACCATTACCCATTTATCCATCCATCCTTTTAATGTTGCTTTGCTAAGGAGATATTTTAAAGGATCTATCATTGCAACCAACATTGTTTGGTGGTTTAACATGTAGTGCCTTAGTTTTTGAGTAGCAAATACTACTATAAGACAATCACGCTCAATGGTATTGTAATTGAGCTCATAACCTACCAAAGTGTAGCTGATATAGTATACTGCCCTTTCATGACCCTCATTGTTGTTATGTGTAAGCAAGATTCCCAGTGCTGATGTAGTTGCTAAAATATAGAGAATCAATGGTCATCCCTCAATAGGTGGCATTGACACTGGTGATGTGAATTGGTAATTCTTGATCAGTTGAAAAGCTTCTTGACATTTTCCTGTCCATACAAATGGTAGCCCTTTTCTGAGTAGATGCTAGAAGGGATGTGTTTTATATGCTAACTGCACTATGAATCGTCTAATAGAATGTAGTCTCCCTTGTAGTGTCCTTAGTTGACTGTGTAACACAAGGAAAACAAGAAATATCAAAGAAACACAATGCAATAAACTCAAATCTAACCTACGCTAACAAAAAAGAACAATGGAAAAGCTTTAAAACATAAATATCATAACAATCTCACTGAATATCTATGTAATTCCATGCATGACCTCAATTTTCCTTCTCCATTTTTCCATTGTATGATAATTTCCCTCAAATTTCTAAGTGTGTAAGTATAGCCTATGATAGTATGATTCAACGAAACATCAAAGATTCAGATAATTGATTGCTTCCAAAAGTCATAAGATTTCAGGAGCAATCAATTATCTGAATCTTTGATGTTGTGTTGAATCATACTATCATAGGATATACTTGCACACTTATAAATATGAGGGAAATTATCATACAATAGCAAAATGGAGGACAATCGAGGTCATGCATGGAATTACATAGATATTCAATGAGATTGTTCTAATATTTATGTTTTAAAGCTTTTCCATTGTTCTTTGTTGTTATAATAGGTTAGATTTGAGTTTATTACATTGTGTTTCTTTGATATTTCTTGTTTTCCCTATGTTATAGACTGATGTTGGCTGGTGGAGGCATGTCCATTATAGCTTTCACTTTTGTTGGGTCCACTTTAATGCCTCATCTAGAAATGATGTATCCTAGAAGTTTTCTTGATTTCATGCCAAATACACATTTCTTTGGATTTAACCTCACTTTGTATTCTTCTAGCCTTTGAAAAATATTATCTAGGACTTGTAAGTGGTTTTCCCTTGTCAATGATTTAGCTATCAGATCATCCACATAGTCTTCCATAAGAGTGTGTATGAGGTCATGAAAAATAGTGGTAATGGCTCATTGATATGTTGCTCTAGCATTTTTAAGTCCAAAGGGCATGACATTCCAACAATAAGCTCCCCATGGACAAGTGAAAGCTTTCTTAGGTTGGTTGGTCTCCATTTGTGATTCTAATCTAATTATATCTTGAGAAACCATCCATAAGGGATAACATTTCATACCCTGCTGTTAAGTCCACAATCATGTCAATGTTCAGCAGAGGAAAGTCATATTTGGGACATGCTTTGTTTATATCTTTGAAGTTCGTATAGGTGTAGATTCCCCCTATTGGTTTTGTCACTGGTACAAGATTGGAAATCCATTCTACAGAGTCAATTGATCTGATAAAACAAACATCCAATAGTTTCTTTAGTTCAACCTTGACTAATAAAGCAATTTGTGGGTGTATTTTTCTTAACTTTTGCTTCACAGGTTTAGCACTAGGTTGTAATGGAAAATAATGTATTACCAATTCAAGATGCATTCTAGGCATGTCGGCATATGACCATGCAAAGTTGATCTATCTTTGTGTGAAGAAATTACAAAATTCAGGCTGCTCTGTTTCTGTCAAAGATGCTACAAAATAGACTAGCCAGGGATTCTCTTCAGTGCCTATGTTGACCTCCACAGATTCTTCCACCAACATTGGTGACTTTTCTTGAGCAACAGGGAGAATGTTCAAACCTCCATCCTTGGGTGCCTCAAAGAGGTTTTCGCCCTCAGATGCATCCTTATTTTTTTCCTTTTTATCATCCAAAGGCGCCTTTTAGTTTTCACCTAGGGACTCGTCATTTTTATTGTTTTTCTTATTTTTGCGGCTAGAGGTTTGAACAAATTCCCAAAAATAAACCATGTTATCCAAGTCGATGGTAAATCCAGCCTTATGATCACCACTAGGTATTCCTTCTCGTACTCCCAAGAACTCATTTATTGCTTCGTCATTCTCAAAGATATCTAAGACGGGGTTTCTTGTTGATCCCAATCAATAAGTTGGGGGTATACTAAGGGAATTTCATCATCAGAAGCATCAAATTTCAAAAGAGTCAAGGTAAAGGCCAAGTTGTTGACATAGTCACAAAGGTTTCTTACCAAATACTCTTTGTTCTTTTTCTTGGGCATAGGAGATTCTAAGGTGGGCCAATTGTCAAGGTTTGGTTATCATGAGTGGGTTTGTCAGGTTCCCAAGAGGCAGGATCAAGGGATTCCCACTAATAATGTTTAAGCCATTCCACTTTTGTCAACGATGTTTGTGGATGGGATCTGGATGCATTTTAGCACTTACTTCCTCTAGTAAATGTGATGTGGTACTAGAAATTCCAATCTGGAGTGGTTTAAACCCATGCCCTAGGCCTTTTGACCTTTTGGAAATAATGATAGGTCCAATCCTCCCATTCTGATGTAAACCTAACCCACTATGTCCATTATATCATTTTTCTTGTATCATATTGAAACCTTTTCCATATTGATCTATGGGTATTTGAATAGGTGGAGATTCTTCGTTGTCTTCTTGGTATAACCAAGAGGTCACAACTTCTTCGTTTATGGATTCTTTACTTAGTTCTCCATATTTTGTGAAAGTTGTTGTGGGAGGGATGTGTATGGTGACCATTGATTGTCTCCTATCTACTATTAGTAAACTATATGATTTAGGAGAAACTATATGGCTAACACAATAAGATGCTTTCATGTGATATTCTCCACGACCCTTATCTTGGATCTCAACCTTAGGAGTGGAAGGAAGTGATTGCAAAGTGGATGTTTTGGAAAGAATGGATGGATTGACATAGTGGGATGAATTGGATGATGAAGCTTCCAAGTTTATATGAACCTGACGTTGGGGTATCCCTCGTAGGTTAGTGTAATATTGGAAAGGATCTAGATCACCATCTATTGCGATCTTGGTGCCATTGTAGGGGAATTTAAGACATTGATGGTAAGTAGAAGGGACTGCCTTTATAGCGTGAATCCATGGTCTGCCTAGAAAAAGGTTATATGGGAGGACAAGATCCAAGACTTGGAAGTTTGTATCCATAACCACAGGGCCAATCTTGATGGGGAGCAATACAACTCCCTTTAATTTTTGTTCTTCATCATCATATGCCTTAATGACAATGCTTTTGGTGATGTCCACACATGCCTCTGAGAAGCCTAATTCCTTAACTACTTTCAAGGTGCAAAGATTCAACCCTATTCCTCTGTCTACCAAGACTCATCTAACTTTCATTTTATGAAGAACTTCTGGGTGTAAAGGTTCATTATGGTTTATCTTCTCAGTTGCATAGTCTTTTTTAGAGAAGGTAGCATGATAATTTTTGGTTAGGTATCCTACCATTTCTTGGAAATGATCAACATCAAGGTTGTTGGGGACAATCGTGCTTTGTAAAGCATTTTCTAGAATAGATCGATGATTGGGTGAAGTACGCAACAATTATGAGATAGAGATTTATGCTGAGGTCTTCCCCAACTGGTCAAGTAAGTTATATTGAGGCTTGGAGGTCTATGTTAGTTGTTGTGATGGGGGACCTTGGATGGTTATCTTGGTTTGATGGATGTTGAGGACACACTCAAGATTTTTATTTATGGTAATCATGTTGACATGCTCTTCGGCGGCTTGAATGTGATTTATGATTGGGCCACTATATCATGCTTGACATTAGCATAGTTGACCAAAGTATTGGTCTTGTTTCCCGAACTGGGGGATTTTATTTTCCCATGGTCATGTAATGGATCAGAAAATACCTTGTGATTAGTGTTTGAAGATGTTTGTTTCTTCCCACTAATTTCAATAGTTTTCTTCTCGACAAGATCTTGTATGATGTTCTTCAGTTGTCAAAATTTTTGTAGGGTATGTCCCTTGGTTCGATGGAAATCACAAAAGGCATTGTCATCCCACTAAAAGGGTTTAAATTGTCATGGATTGTATTGTCTTAGCTCTTGAAGTTGTATGAGGTTGTGTTGCAATAGTTGTTTGAAAACCAATTCGATGGGTTCCCTTAGGGGAGTGAACTCATGTTTTGGAAACCTCCTTTGTTTTTGTGGTCGTTGGGTGTTTTGGACAGTGTTGGGAGTTTTTTTTACAGTGTTGAGTGTGTTGGTAGAGGGGTTATGTCCTCTAAGTGTAATGATCGGTCCTGCTTGTAAGGTTTTAGTTAATGTCCTCACTAAGTGTAATGATCGGTCCTGCTTTGTTGTAAGATGTTTTAGCATCAACAATCCCATCATTGGTAACATTTTTGTTCTAAGACCAAAACTTGTTTTTGTCATTAGGAGTGTTCTGCACATTTGGATTTCTATTGGGTGCCTTTAGTTCACCTTTGTCAATGAGACCTTTTTTCTAGTATGATGCCCTTTTCCACTAGTTCCACAAAAGAAGTACAACAGTGTACTCTTAAGTCACTTCTCAATTTAGAATTGAGGTTTTCAAGGAATATAGTGACCTTTTTCTAAGGTATTTCCATAGGACATTGAATAGCTATACTTCTCCATCTTTGGAAGAAGGTGATAAAGTTTTTTCCTTCCTCTTGTGTAGTGTGACACAAGGTGGCTATGGTGATTTTG
Organism: Sequoia sempervirens; assembly: GCA_007258455.2. Lineage (NCBI taxonomy): Eukaryota > Viridiplantae > Streptophyta > Pinopsida > Cupressales > Cupressaceae > Sequoia > Sequoia sempervirens. The sequence continues at coordinate 258,737 of VDFB02138015.1, forward strand.
TTGTCAATTTTGAAGGAGAAATGTTTGATAAATATTTTGGCCAGTTCGCCCCATGATTTTATGCCATATTGGAGACTCAAAAACCATTCTAGTGCAATTCCAATAAGGCTTCTCAAAAACAGTCTCATAAGGTAGGTGGGGTCATATACGACATCTATGCACATAGTGGAAAATTCCCTTATGTGTTTGATTGGTTTACACTTTCTGTTGTACTTGGGAAAGTTAGGTATAACATACCCATGTGGAAAAGGTGTCATGTAATGATTTTCAAAGGAAAATGGGCACACATCCTTTGCTGAAAATTTTTGTTTGTTAGACACTACCATGTTATCCATTTGTGTTTGGAGGGCTTGCATTTGTGTCTGCAGGATGTCAACTTGAGTTAATGATGTGTTAGTTGGATTGTTTGGGTCTATGTACGTGTTTTGAAATCCAACACTTTGTGATGGGTTTTGGCTAAGTGTTTGTATGTAAGGTGGATTTTGACTTGGGATGTTAGTGAATTGGTTTTGATTTGGAATTTGAGTGAATGGGTTTTGGCTTGGAATTTGTGTGAATGGGTTTTGATATGGAATTTGTGTGAATGGGTTGTGACTTAATGTTGGTTGATTAGGAATGGGGAAATTTTGTGAAGGGATGGGTCAGCTTCCATATTGAAAGGAGGGTATGTTTCCTATCTATAAGACCCCAATCTGTGGTATAGTACTAGCGATGCTGACACTTGGTATAGTTGTTGCCTGTGGTATGGTACCAGTGATGTTAGCACTCGGTATAGCAGTTGTCTGTGGTATTGTGCTAGTGACATTGACACTTGGTGTAGGAGCTGTCATTTTAGATCTTTTATTCCCAACAACAGGACAGAAGGGATTGGATGATGATGCCCCTATGGTGGAATTTAGACCCTGTGTCATGCTAGATGTACCAAATGGAGATGTGTTTACTGTTAGGGCACTCTGTGTAGGTACTCCAAATGGTATAGCGGTAGTCACTTGAGGTATAGTGGCACTAGTAGTTGTCATGTTTGTCCCTTGGGTAGATGCAATTTGTAAGGTATTGATGTCAAATCTAGGAGGTAACTTGGCACCTTCTGCTAGCAATTTTGCTAAGTATTGTTGAGGATTATTTGATAGGTATTCATCTACAAAGGAGGAAAACTCAAGGTCTTGTGCAACAACATTTATGTCTTCCACAACAATGTGTCCTTGTGGGTCTCTAGTGACAAATTTTTCTAACAAAGTTTTGTGGGGTCTCAATGTGGATGTCCCTTGAAAGGGGTTTGAGAATGGATTGATGAATTCATTTGGGTCAGCCATTTGTTCTCTTTCTTTCCTTTTAGACCTGGTTTCAACCATGTAAGATAAGCTCAAAGTACAAGTGATGCAAAAACTAAGTCTATGGATGGTATGATTCTAATCTATGTTTTTGAGATTTTTTGGCTATAAGGAATGAATGCAACTATTTTTTTTGGTATTTTCTTGCAAATAAGGAACATCTAAAATGATGCTATCCTAGGATGACTGTGTCTACGTATGGAAAATTATAAGTAATAAATTTTGGGAGATTCTAAAAAAGAGGTTACCTATCACCTAAAGTTTAACCAAGGCTTCAATTTCATTTTGACAAGGAACCTTTGTAGGACTAGGACCAAAAGATAAGGTGAGCTCCCAAACTAGACTGATGAGCTGGAAGGACTAACGTAGAGGACAAAATATATGCTAATGTGACTAGGTTCAATGACAAATTTTGTTCAAGCAAGGGTTTATCCAAATCTTAGAAAGTTGACCTATTCTAATGTATGCAAAGTGATTTTCCTAAAAGCTAGATCGATCTAAAGGTAATAAAGACTCCTAAGATGAAACTAAGATTTACAACTAGTATGCCTCCAAAAGGATGCAATCGTGCAAAGTATGAGCAAACTTTCTAGTTTCTATCCAAGGATCACTGTAAAAGGATAAATCAGAGACTGGTATGAGTATTTGGTTTCAGACTATGATAGTGAATTTTGGTTTCTAGTAATCAGGAAAATGCATTGTAGGATGACAGATGTAGTTCCTATTGTCAGATGTGATCTATTGGTAAACTAAGTCTCAGGTCTGTGACTGGCAGTGAATTTTGGTTTCCTGGTAATCAAACAATTGCAGTTCAGGATGACAAATGTGTCGCAAAAATTATCAGATGTGGATCTCTAGGTCATATGCAGTTTTCTGGTAAACTATGTTTTGATTCTATATCAGGTAAATGTGACTCACTATCTGATATGTGACTCAGGAATTTTCAAATGTGGGTTTTCAGTATCAATGGTGTTAACAGACTTGATATATGTGACTCAGTAAGAAGATGCAGTGTTCTAATAAGTAGATGTGACTCAAGACTATAGATGTGGTTTACTGGTAAACAAATGCGACTCAACTTTGACAAATGTGACTTTCTAGTTAACAAATGTGGTTTTCTGATAAATTGCAGGTTTGACTCACTATTTCTGATCAATTTTTGGTAAATAATAGATACTCAGAAAACACAATGTTTCTGATATGAACAATGTTTAATTCAAAAGAAGACAATTATGATCCTAAGGCTAGAATGTGACAATATCTTACTGAGTTCTCACTTGGGTTTCCCTAGCTGCACTTATTTAGAGCAGATGATTAGAAGCTTGACCCCACTAGCTCCCCTCCATGGAACTCACTTCTATGGGGTAGCCAAGCTTCAGTTCCCATGAAACTCCCATGAAAAAAAATTCATCTCTACTAAGAACCGCATGGATGTGAGACGACTTCAGAGGTCCAACCTCCTGCACTAGCAGATAGAAGGATTTGGGTTGGGTTTCTAAAACAAAGGGTGCCTAGTAAGGGAATTCGTGAATAGAGAGCTCATATGTAATAGCCTAATATTGGGAGGATATCTCCCACTCTCATCACCAGCAAGTCTCGGTGGACTGAGGGTCTTGTGGCTTGGCTTCGAATGACACTAGCCACTCCTTGGGGTACAACTTTCATTCTCCACCCTTTGATATAGACCACCTGAAAAAGTGCTCAATGTCAAACCCTAAGGTGATAAAATCCCCAAGGAAGCCTCTCTTAAAAAGGAAAAAGACCAATGTGTATGTACACACTAGATCAGGTAACACAGAATGTGCAAGCACATAAAACACGATAGGCAGGGTTCCTTTTAAGCACCAATTGAAATGTTATTTGTTCTACTTAGAAAATATTGCTTCAAAATAATCTTCGACAAGAATTTTGTAAAACAAATCATTAGGATTTTCAATCTTTGTCTTCGTCGATCATCCTGCAAAAAGGTTTGAATACTTTTCTTCTACGAAACATCCTGCAAACACTATGTTAACTCCTCAGGAACACATGCTGCAAACTCCAAATTAGTCATAATGAAAATTGCAATGAAAAATTCAAATTCAGAATTTGTATATCAGAAAATTATACCATTCAAATGCATTGCATAAGTCCACAGATGCGTTGTAGGTTTTACCAATCAAATGTGTTGCACAACAACACAAATGTGTTGTAGATACTCAGATGCATCATTTTATTCATCATATGCAGCTTATAGGGTCAATTGCGTCGTTTCGTGCCCTAGATGAGTCGAACCGTACAGTACGTGCAAAAAGAATAAAATTTCTACAGATTTTTGCAAAGATTGTGTCTTCACATCAGGTTCACCAATGTAACACAGGGAAAACAAGAAAGATCAAAGCAATAGAATGTACTAAACTCAAATCTAACCTACACTAACAACAAAGACCAATGGAAAAGCTTTAAAACATAAATATCAGAACTATCTAACTGAATATCTACGTAATTTCATGCATGACCTTGATTGTCCTTCTCTATTTTTCCATTGTATGATAATTACCCTCAGATTTCTAAGTGTGCAAGTATAGCCTATGATAGTATGATTCAAAAAAACATTGAAGACTCAGATAATTGATTACTTCCAAAAGCGATTGTCCTTCTCTATTTTTCCATTGTATGATAATTTTCCTCAGATTTATAAGTGTGCAAGTATAGCCTATGATAGTATGATTCAACATAACATCAAAGATTTAGATAATTGATTTCTCCCAAAATCTTATGACTTTTGGAAGCAATCAATTATCTGAGTCTTTGATGTTTTGTTGAATCATACTATCATAGGCTATACTTGCACACTTAGAAATTTGAGGGAAATTATCATACAACGGAAAAATGGAGAAGGACAATCAAGGTCATGCATGGAATTACGTAGGTATTCGATGAGTTTGTTCTAATATTTATGATTTAAAGCTTTTCCAATGTTCTTTATTGTTAGCATAGGTTAAATTTGAGTTTATTTCATTTTGTTGCTTTGATCTTTCTTGTTTTCCCTATGTTACACTTCTAATCATCTGCTCTGAATAAGCACATCTAGAGAAATTCAAGTGGGAATACAACAAATATAGCCATTTCTATCCTAGGGTTGTAATGCTTGTGAGTTAGTTTAACACTTTGCTTGATTTCAAAATGATCCAAAAACAGACATTCACTATCCAAAATTTTAAACACTTTGGCTTAAATATGGATTTCTTGATTTATCCTTGATATTAATGCTTATCCTAAGGATTTATCCTTAGCAATTTCTAAATATCTTGACATTAATCTCAAAACCATATTTAACAAAGATAACATAGGAAATTGTGGCTTTGACCTCATGATTTTTGCAAAATGGACATTGTGAAAGTTATGATGTTTTTGACATAAACATCTAGTTTGGAAACATAATCAAAGACAAGTGTTTGTGGTAAAATCAATTCATTTAAGCAAAGATAAACTTGACAAATGAATGCCACATGACTATTTGGAGACTGATTACTCCCATTGAACAATCTAATCTTCAAGGTGCTATAATTCAGCCAAACTTTGAACTCATAAATGGTGAACAAATAGATATCATTAGTATTTTCAAAAGCTTCACTTTTGAAAATAAGGAAACACACACACAGTGCAGAAATACAACAACTATTCTAGACAAAGAAGAGGAACACGCTAATATTGAGGCTATAAATATATCCCTTTCTTCTATAACTTAAACTATTTCCCCATGATCTCACCAAAAATCAAGATTCCTAAGCCAAAGTCTACAAGTCCTCATTTTATACTTAGGCATCTCACTCCAAAAGCCCTTAAGAAACACCTTCAAGCAATTCACAAAAATAGAAACAAATTGGTAGAAAACTTTTATAGACATGCTTCAAGGTATAGCCCAAAATTGTTTGCATTCTTTTGGAGTCAAAATCCTAGTCTTTTTCATGATACTCAAATTTTCTAAATGATTCATTAAACAATTAAACTTCATAAGGTAAAATCACCAACATTCCCCTTCAAACGTACAAACTGTAGAGCAAATTATAGTCAAAAGTGGTCATCCATATTTTACCACAACCATTACACTTTGTTGAGAAGATTTTATGCCCAAGCTAGGAGAGCCCAAACAAGTTTGAACATTCCCATCCATCCTCTCATTTTCTAAGATTTTAACATTTTAGAGGTCTAGCATTATTCTCATTACCTTGGTCTTGTCAAAACAAAAGGTTCACTTTAGGTCAACATTGGGTCAAACATTTCACTCACCCCTTCATCAAATTCCATCCTTCACCTCACCTATCTTTGTAAAATTTCAAATACACAAACACTTTGGGACTTAAAACATCAAACAAACTTGCTACATTAGCTACTTTGTATGTGAAATGTATCCTTTTCCATGCACTTAGTTGAGATAGTTATCATCTTTGAACCGGTTTATCTTGAAGGTCACAAATCTACCCTAAAGATTTTTAAGTTCATTAGCATCCTTTATTCCAACACCAAAACATCAAACATAAGTCCAAAGTGTTGTCCCAAAATGCTTGTAAAGATCACTTCTCATATCACCCATCTTTTCATCCCACATTATCATCATTGCTCCCAAAATACTTAGAGTGTCCCTTTTACCTAGGTTTGAGTCAACTAGAGAGTTCAAACATTACAAAAGTCAACACAAATCTCCCATAGCTGACACCAAATTTATCGTAAAGATGAGATCACAACACAAGAGAATCATAGAAAAAGAAAAAGTTACATATACCTCAAGTGATCCAAATCCTTTAGAATTTGATCCTAGAAGTCATGTTACACCATCACAACAACCATCATCTCCTTCAAGACCATATGAGATTGAAGACATCACGAACAACCCATTTGAGCTCACTAGAGAAGAAATTTTAGAACATCAACATTTTGAAAGTGTACCCAACATTTGTAGCACAAAGTTTAACATGGGATTTCACAACTCCATCACAAGGGCTCATTCAAACATGCACGCCTAGTCTTGCAATCAGCCTTGCTAAATATTTTTGTCACACCTTACCATTTGAAATTAATACACTTGTGGGTGATCTTGAAACTAATCCTCCACCTCTCACCACCATTTGGACACCTACCTTTGGTGCTCCTCCCGTTCCTGAGGATCCAAAATAGCTACTCACTCTGCTTGAACTTCACTATTCTACCGCCACTTAGACATTTTGGGGAAATCCTTCTTCATCCACACTCATGAGTACCACAAGTATGCCTACCATCATGCAGAGTAGTGTAGACCAAAAATATCAAAACAATACACAAGGGCATGTCAATACTGTATCATAGAATCAATCCTCAACATAAATAGGGACATATTTATCCAACCCTCTGGTGGGTTCATCTATTTCATCTACCATTATGATATCATCCCCTATCAACCCATTTCAAATCAATACCTTGGTTACAAGCTCTATCAATCCCGAGAGTATCTTGATCGCAAACCCTTTGTTTACATCTATTATACAAGGAAATCCTCAAACATAGGACAAGGGAATCTTTTCAATCAATGGACTCAAGGTCCTAGTGTGTCATTTCCATTACAAAATTTAATGACAACATCTTTTCCAACAATTCCCTTTTCTATGCCAAATCAATTAGGACCTCAAACATACATTCCTCCACCTCATTCTACCATATTGTAAGGAATGTTAAACCAAGGGAATCCTCCACCTTTCACCAGCAATCCATTAACCACTCAAAACATCAATGTTCCTAATCCTTTATAGATTTCTCAACAACCACCTAATCCCACATTGCAAGCACATGCCTTAGCTCTACAACAAGAAAAACAAACTTATCAACAATCCATACAACAATAGCCACAACAACAAGAATCCTTAGCACAACAACAACAAGCAACCTTAGCACATTAACAACAACAAGTAGCCTTAGTAGCTCAACAAGCAACCTTAGTACAACAACAACATCAAGCTCAACAAGTAGCCTTAGCACAACAAAAACAAAAACAAAAAGAAGCAGCCATTACCCAACAACAACAACAAGCACATTTAGTAGCACAAGCTGCACAACAAACAAATTTATTAGCACATTAGCAACAGTAGGTCCAACAACAAGCCCTAGTGGCACAACAACATCCACAAGCTCAACAACAAGCCTTACTAGCTTAGAAATATGCCCAACAACAACAACAAGGTTCATATTTTCCTCATATGAATGTCATCAATCCAAATGCATCAAGAACATATGCATCACTTTCACAAAATCTCACACCTTCGTACATCCTATATAACTCATCTCTCATCCCACCATATGTTCCTCCACCCAATCCACAAGATGATTTCACATCACAATTGAAAGCACTCTCACAAGAAATGCAAGACCTTTACATGGGAAAGATAAAGAAACCACATACACAGAATTTGTGCCTTGCCCATTTGATCAAAACATAGCAATGATACCATTCCCTCTTGGTTTTGAAATCCCCAAGTTTGAAAAATACAGAGGGAGAGGAAGTCTTGTTGACCATATCAAATAATTTAACGTTATGTCATGGAAGTGGCTTACAATGATTCATATCTAATGTGCCTCTTTCCTCAAAGTTTAATAGGTATTGCTATGGAATGATTTTCTCATTTACCTCCTAGTATCAAAAATTTTCAATAAATCACTGACAAATTTATCGATCACTTCTCCTTCAATCTTGACATGGATGTTAGTTTAGAAGAGTTGTACACTCTCAAACAAAATCTAGGAGAAACCTTCACAAATTTCTTACAAAAATGGAGACAAAGATCTAGTAAAAGAAAGTGGACTCTTCCTGACAAACAAGTGGGAATCATCATAGCCAACCGTGATCCAAATCTATCATTCCACTTGAAAATGCAATGCATCACATCCTATGACATGATTTTTCCAAGAACTCTTAACACTTAAAGAGCCTTGATATCACAAGGAAATAATCAAGCATACAAAGACAACCATCCTTCGACCAGTTCGAATGAGAAGCCTCGTGTATGGGCTTAGAACAAAAACATAACAAACGATGGTGTGATAGATGCTAAGGTCATATTTAGTACTCCTAGACCAAACAAAAATCAAGCTGCTAACATCCAACCAACTGTGCAAAAAATGTTACCACCTCAGAACAATCAAATCAATAACACCAACATGCAACAAAGACAAACCGATAACAGGAACAACTATCCCAAACACAAGTACACATAGTTATCAAAACCCATTGAGATGAAAATGAAGAAATTGGTAGAGTCAAATTTGATAACACTTCCTAACTTTGAAAACTAACAAGAACCACAAGAGAATCCATCATGGTACAACGAGTGTGATCTCTGTGATTTTCACAAAATCGAAGGACATAAAACAACAAACTGCATGAAACTCAAGAACACCATCCAAGATCTCATAGAGAACAATACAATATCCACTGAGGTACCATCCAGAAACCAAGATATCAAGATATACAAGACCCCTATGCCCCGATAATAACAAAGAAAATAGCAATGGAAAAGCTAAGGATTACACCAATGCTCAAATTTCTATTCCAATGTAGTTGCTTCTTATGATAGTGTTATCACTATTGTCACCAAGAAGGGAGCTATTACGGAATGTGGAGTCACCACACGATGTGGAAAAATAATGGTTCAAGGAGTTGTACCAGCTTAATCGAGAACATATCCTACTTTGCCTATATCTAATCCTAGCAAGTACAATCTTGTAGATCAGCTTAAACAAACCCCCAATCAGATATCAATATTAGAACTCTTAAAGTTATCCCCTGCACATAGGGAAATATTGGAAAAATCCTTGTCTAATTCATCTATTCCCGAAAACATTGATACCAATCAATTTCAAGCTATGGTAGGGCATATCACCAGCCATCTTCTCACCTTTTTTGAGCAATATTTACCATCACAACCATCTCATAACCATCCTTTACACCTTGAGGTTATCATTCATAAAAACAAGGTCAAAAGAGTCTTGGTAGATGGAGGTGTTGGTCTAAACATTTGTACCCTACAGTTGATCAAGCATCTAGGCTATTCAGAAGATACCATTGAGAAGACAAAGAGTACCACTATCAGAGAATATAACGAACAAGAATGGGTATCACAAGGAATCATTGTGATCCCTATCCAAGTGGGACCTCTTATTGCAGAAAATACATGCCAAGTACTTGATCTTGATCTTCCTTATAACATACTACTTGTTCAAACTTGGATCCATGCTTTGAAAGTTGTAACCTCAACCTATCATCAATGTGTGAAGTTTCCTTTCGAAGGTAGAGAAATCACTATCCATGGAGATCCTAAGCCTTTCTACTATTGCAAGATCCTTGAGGCCAAGTTTTATAAGATCCCCCAAATACCCAAAAATGATTAAGGACCTACACCATCAAGCTCATTTGTTGACCCATCATCCTTAGCCTCTACCTCAACATCATAGGTACCAATTGTAAAAAGCATACCTGATGTCAAAGTAGTAATCCAAGATGACGGTTGTGGAAGCTACAAAATATTGAAAGATACCTTTGTCTTAGGAGAGTTACCTATTTCTCCTCAAACTCATGGGAAACCAACATCCAACACCAAGGAATCAGAAACAATTAAGATGGCAGCCACTACCTTCACCAAGTGGGGAGACCTAAATAAAAAAGATATCACTGAGAAAAATATCTCTAAAATACTCTATCAAGATGAACGACCTGTTCCTTTTCTTCCCATGGAAGACGACAACAAAGGTCTACAACTAATACAAAATTGGGGATATAACAAGAATGAGAAGCTAGGGCAAAATGACAATGGTTTACTAGAACCCATCATTCTTGAGAAATGACTAAAGAATCTTGGCTTAGGTTGTACTACTAGTAAGGTCACACTTATTGGCAAAGGAATTGTTGCTAAACAAGTTGAGGCTTCCTCTTGGTCACCTACATCACATGATACTACCTTAGATGACTTTCCTCTTGATTTTTCTGACCTATTTGAGAACACCGCTCTCTTCATGATATCCATAGCATCCTTTATCTCAAATAACCAACCAATTGAAATAAACCTAGTATACCCGCAACTCATTGACATGGATCAACAAGGACCACCAGTTCTAGATTTATTGGAAAATGATGAAGTGGTCTCAAAATTCATGGGACTTAGAGACAACTTATCATGGGTAGATCACAAAGCAAGCTTTGATATAGAGCTTGATACAGGGGCATACTATGGAGAGGTGATTGAATCCTTTAGTCGCAAAATAAATGAAATACAATTAACATGCAGATCCTTGAGTGAAAACCATCTAGTGGCACTCACTAGTCCTAAAATAGTAAAATCAAAGGACGCATCCGACGGTGAAAACCTCTCTAAGGTTCCTAAGGATGAAGGATTCAATCTCCCCCTTAGTTCCATGCATCCATAAAAGTCAACGGTACGAGCAGAAAAAGCTACTCCAGTCAATGTGGGAATAAAAGAAGCACCTAAGATCACCTTCTATGTTAGACGAAGAACAGAAGAACCTCATAACATTACTTCAAGAGAAAAGAGATAAATTTGCATGATCATACACAGATATGCTAGACCTTGATCCAGAAGTGGTTGTATATCACTTATTAGTTTATCCGAATGCCAAACCAGTCAAGCATAAATTAAGGAAGATGCACCCTCAGATAGCATTCCTGGTTAAATTGGAACTACAAAATTTTCTTGACGTTGGATTCATCTGACCAATAGATTATCCTGAGTGGGTTTCAAACCTGGTACCAATCTCAAAACCCACTAGGGGCATCAGAATATGCACTGATTTCATAGATCTGAACAAGGTACATGTCCAAAGGATGATTTCCCTCTTCCCAAAATTGATCTTATTGTGGATTTAACAACTGTGCATGAAATTTTGTCACTCATGGATGGCTTTTCAGGCTACAATCAAATCATAATTTCCAAAGAGGATCAACATAAAACTCCCTTTACTTGTCTATGGGGAACCTACTACTAGAATTTGATGTCATTTGGGTTGAAGAATGCAGGAGATACCTATCAAAGAGCAATGACCCTCATCTTTCATGAAATGATCCACAAAATAGTTGAAGATTATGTGGACTATATTTTGGAAAAATCAAAGAAGAGAAGTGAGCACATACAAGTCTTAGGACCTATCTTTGAAAAGCTTGAAGAACACAAGGTACAACTAAATCCAAAAAAGTGTGTGTTCAAGGTCACATTAGGAAAACTCCTTGGCTTCATTATTTTACAAAGAGGGATAGAAATTGATCCAACAAAGGTAAAATCCATCCTAGACATGGAACCGCTAGAAATATTGAAACAAATGAGAGGATTACAAAGTTGCATTTCATCCTAAGGTTCATAGCTCAGCTATCAGATAAGACTCGTCCCTTTTCGCATCTTCTCCATAAAGGGATAACCTACAAATGGGATGAAAAATGTGATAAATCTTTCTGGTAGATCAAGGACTATCTATTAACACCTCCAGTGCTTATGCCGCCAATACCAAACAAGCCACCAATCATGTATATCTCAGCAACATCAGCAACACTAGGAGCTCTTTTAGCACAATATGATGAGAATGAAAAGGAAAGAGTCATTTACTACATCAACAAAACCTTGGTAGGCTATGAGATGAACTATTCACCCATTGAGAAAGCATTCCTAGCGGTAGTTTTCACTTCACAAAAGTTCAAACATTACATGTTGTCACACTAAATCAAGCTCATCACAAAGATTGATCCATTAAAATATTTGTTATCCAAAGAAACTCTAATAGGATGAATGGCTAAATGGGTAATGATCTTGAAAAAGTTTGACATAGAGTATGTGGAGCGCAAGGAAATCAAAGGACAAGTGATCATAGACTAGCTAGCAGAAGCACCCATCTATGATGAGAACCCTTTAATAAATGAGTTCCCTAATGAATTAGTGTTCCTTATTAATCTCATGACTCAGTGGAAGATGTACTTTGATGGATCGTTCACTCAACATGGATCAAGAGTCGACATCCTTCTCATCACCCCCTAAGGTGATTACATTCCAAAGTCTTACAGGCTATCATTCCCATGTACCAATAACATTGTTGAGTACGAAGCATTGATCACAGGTCTCAGGATAGTAGTTCAATGGCAGATAAAAGAGATGAAAGTCTATGGAGACTCACAGATGGTTATCAACCAAGTTAATGACGACTATCAAACTAAAGATGACAAGCTCACTCCTTACAAGAAAATGGTGGACAATCTCAAAGATCTTTTTATATACATAAATTTTGAGTAGATTCTTCACATGAACAATAGAGTAGTAGATGCCATGGCAACAATTGGATCACTACTAGACATGTCTAATAACATCCTTCACTATGAATTCTTGGTAGAACAACTTCTCATACCAACTTTCAAGATCCTTGAATTTGAATTTGTGTGTCATTGTTGGTCTTGGATCCATGTGGTACCATGACATCTTTGTGTACCTTAATAGGGGAACCCTTCCATCTGATATCACCTCAAACCTTAAAAAGACCTTTGTCAAAAATGAATCCTAATTCATGATCCTAGGTTATACTCATTACCGTCAAAGCATCAAAGGGACATTATTACGATGTCTTAACCAAGAGGAAGCCTTAACTTCCTTAATAGAAGTACACGATGGCATATGTGGGTCTCATTCTAGCGGTATGACCTTAGCTAAGAAACTATTGAGGACAAGGTACTTTTGGCCAACCATGGAAAAAGAAGCTCATTAGTATATGCGAAAATGTATCTAGTGTCAACAACATGGGGATCTGATTCATGCTCCAACTCAAGAATTGCAACCAATGATCACACCATGGCCTTTTCATAGTGGGGGCTCGACCTCATAGGAAAAATCACTCCAACCTCATCTAATGACCATAAGTACATCATAACCACCACTGAGTACTTTACTAAGTGGGTTGAAGCCATCCCTATGACCTACATAACAGGGAAGCAAATAGCCAAGTTTATCTTGAATTACCTAATTTGTTGTTATGGTGTACCACAAACCCTCATCTCAAACAATGGAACCCCATTCAAGAATCAGGATGTGAAAGAGTTGTGTCAAAGATTCAATATCCAACACTGATTCTCTACCCCATAATATCCCGAAGGTAATGGCCAAGAAAAAGCAACAAAAAAAACTATCCTAAAAATCCTAAAGAAAACAGTTAATGAAGTTCGTCATGACTGGCATCTGTAGCTAAATCTGTCTCTTTGGGCTTATCGAACCAATATTCACACAGCCACAGGTGCAACCCCTTTCTCCCTGGTCTATGGATCAAAATTCATCTTTCCTATTGAGGTTGAGATCCCATCATTGAAAGTGTCACTGAAGAATTTGATAACTGAGGAAGAGTACAAAGTGTCTCGACTAAATGAGCTAGAATTCCTAGATGAATGTCATCTTGACGCCCTTAATCACTTGCAATTGTATCAAAACTAATTGAAACAAAGCTATAATAAGAGAATCAAATGCCGATCATTCCAAGTAGGCAATATTGTCTTAAAGAAAAATCAAAAGAACCTTCCAGATCAAGACAACAAAGGAAAGTTTGTTCCTAACTGGTTGGGTCCCTTTGTCATCACAACAAACTACAGATCAGGAGCATACCAACTCTCAACCCCTGAAGGTGAACCCTTGCAGGATCCAATCAACAACTTACATCTCAAAAAGCTTATGCCTAAACATGAAGGGTGTAAATTAGAAAATACAAAAAATGAGAAAAATGAGAAAAAGGATTGAAAAAAGTAAAGAAAAAAATAGTCCTCTAGTGAAAACCACTTTAGTGGTGCTTTGGGAAAGTACCTTGATAAAAAAATGGCATACAAATTCCTTGCATAAATATAGATCTCCATCTATTCTTCAACTCTTTTGGCCTATCATTCTTTGCATTGCCATTCATCCCTCATTTGCATCGTTATCATGGCTTGTCACTCTAATGTATCATGAACTCTTTAGCACTACTTGGCATATTCTTAAGGTCAGTTTGTTCCTCCTTTATCAAAGTAGTCTAACATATCACACTAGGGGAATTTCGTTATGCGTCACAAACGAGTTCTTGTATATCTTGAGGTCATGGGATATCTTATTCAGAAAACACCAAAAAAATTCAAAAAATCTTATCTAGAAAATCCAAAAACATTTGCAAAATCCTGTACAGCTAAAATCCAAAAACTTTTAGAAAATTGTAAAGGCTAAAATCCAAAACATCTAGAAAACATCAAAAATCCCTAAAAAGGTCGAACATTGAAAATCCAAAAAATAATGTCTCTGGTTGAACTACGTTGTCTCTAAGCTTGAACATAGGAAAGTCCATCATTGATGTGTCCCCGAGACACCTTAGGTCAGTCCTTTAGCAATTCATTGTAATTAACTATCGTCTCTCATCTATTCATATCTTTTTCCTGTAAAGGGGTCGAGTTAGTAGAACTACGTGGTCTCTGCATGTATAACGTAGGCAAGGCTAATCTTTGATCATCCCTTGAGGCCCCTAGGATAGGTCTCGTAGGTTAGGTTCTTGGTCGAAACTTGTATAAAATACCATAACATCCAAATATTTAGAAAATCTAAAAAACATCCAAAAGACTTAGAAAACCCCTAAACATTTGTAAGACTCAGAAAATCCCAAAAACATCCAAATATTCAGAAAACACAAAAGAATTCAAAAAGTGAAAATCCAAAAACAATAGAAAACATTCAAAACACCTACATAGCCTCAAAACTTCAGAAAACACTAAACAACCTCATAAAATTAGAAAATCCTAAACATCCATATAAACATTCAAAAAGACCAAAAAAAACCTCAAAACATTTTCAAAATTCCAAAAACATTGAAATATTCCAGAAAATCCAAAACCCATCCATCCCATCTTTATTTCAACCACAATAAACTTTCACCCATAATAAATGATCGTCACCTTCACCCTTTGGCAAAAAAAGTAGAAAGCAAACATAGCAAGTCATAAAGTGCGAACCTAAAAGTCAAAATCTAAGGTCTAAATCATAGGTAAATACGCCAGTGAAGTTTATGGTAACGGCTCATCTTAGCATCATCATCTTAACATCAAACAACCCTCTGATCAACATGTCCTAGGATGTATCCTTCCTATGATGGACATCAGTATCAGATATCACCTTAGCTAAACCTAAACTAGGCAGGAGCTATAGATAACACTGACTTTTTGTCTTTAATCTTTTCTTATGATTTATCTTAATGACCCATTCCGAGGACCTCTCGATGATGTCTAACAAAATGATTTAGAGAGAAAGGAATGGGGCATCAACCATTATCTTCTATTTGTTTTGCTTGTGGATACTCTTGTAAAATAATCTTGGCGCATACTTGCTTAGTTGTGTGTAGGAAGGTCATTTAGGGTATGTTGTTGACTACTACATATGCTTTGGTCCAATATATTCGAAGCTTCTAACTTACATTCCAACGACGTTTCTATATGTCAAGGTGTGAAAAATAACTATCATATATGTTTGTTGAGTCAAAGTCCATTACACTAGACACAACGTCATCCCAGTTATCAATACCTTGATGCATCATATCTATGTGTTATATCAAACAATAAGGAACAACGAAAAATCCCAATCCCAAAGTGTGAGCATCCCATCCTGCATTATTTTGCATCGTCTCATCACCATCTCTAATAAAGTCTCGAAGGATCAAGGACTTGTTGGATCTTTTGAAGCAATCATCATTAGCAATGGTCATTCATTCTTTATTCTTCTATCTTCTCTCTGTGTTAACCTGGTATCATGACACACAAAAACATCATCAATGCATCCATCCTGCATCCACAAACCATCAACATAATCACACATCTCATAATCATATCACATCATACATTCTACATTATCATTTAAGTTGTGAGGAATAATATAGATTTTTTATTCTAAGCATCTTAAATCATTGTATCCATACATCCATATGCATACATCATCATTAAAACATGCATTGAAAATATACAAAAAGAAATACATCCACATCATTTACATATCATAATCATCCATCCATGGCATATTGTGAAAAAACAATGAAAAATAATATAACATTTGCATCCATCCATATCATAATCATTACATATCACATAGGCATAAAATAAAATGCATCCATACATAATCATATATAAGCATCCATACATCATCCATACATAAAATAAAGTCAACACATCATAGCATAAATCATTTGTATCTATATGATATATATATAATGTGTCATGGTACAAAATTTGAATCAATGTATGTACATCAATCATAAGTAGAATATCCATGAGGCTATCAAAAAGGAGCCCATGAATGTATATTGGTATAAAGAATGGGGAAAAATAAAAGTGTCTATACATCAAATAGCTAGCCCTGGTGGCTGCTACCCTCTCCAGCCTGCCACTCAGGTTGATCCTCGACATGAGGATGGACATCACTACACTATGAATCTGACTGACGAAGAGATGCTAGAACATCCCTATGGTAATGTTGCCTATAGTATGAAAACTCTATGATAGCCTCTTTGTACAATTATGTTGAAATAGTCTGACCATGTGTGGCTCCTACCATCCCCTCAACCTATTGCTGCCTCACAACTTCCTGATCTCTCTGTAGAGTCGCATCCCTCTCGGTTGTCACCATAACCACCTGCTTTCAAGCTTGGTCTCACTCAGTAGTCACAACCAAAATTTGCTAGCAGGCCTGGTCCCACTCACTCGTGAAAGCCTACACCTATTGTTGTAGCTGCTATATCTGAGCATCTCATGGATCTGGTGGTGGTGGTGTCACTGATTGCTATTGGAGGCTATTGAGGAGGTTGTTTTCCCAACTGAGGAGCCCCCAAAACCTATCCATTATGGTCATCCTGACCACCCTATCCCTTGCTCTTGACACCTCTACCTTATGGTCTCCCTTTGGGAGGAGCACCTGCAGGATCTGTAACTCATCGTGGTGGGATGAACCATGCATCATAAGCTAGAGTGGTCTACGCTATGGGCTGACCCTGGTCATATGCCCAAGGTTGGGCAACCAACTATCTGAAATTGTCGACAACTTCTAGTGCCGGAATTGTAGGTCCCCATGTCAGAGCCTTTCTGGCTGATCTCGCAAAAATAGCTCTATAGGCATCATTAGGTCTATCATGTACATTGCCAAACTATCTAGCTACTCTGCCAGGAAGGTACCACTCAATCATAGTATGCTCACGACCTTGTATGTAATAGGTTTATCTGGAAAAATAGAGTTGTACATCATCAAACTAGACAGACATCTAAAGCCATGGTTGCCAACAGAACATGGTCATATCATATATCACCCATTGCCAATACGAGAACCCAATCTATCCTGTGTGCCTAAGTGTGAATCATTTGACCCCATGTCCACCATCTATACAATTGGCTGAGGCACAACAATATGCTCCCATGCCCAAATATGAAGGAGAGTCACACTTGCACCGAGGGCTCTCCCATCATAGTAAACAAAATCATGCAAATCATGGTACAGGGAGGCCAACATCACAGGCCTCCACGCAAAAAGAGTCCTTCGGTATAACATCCATTGCCATGCTAAACCCCATCTTGGGCTAAAAAATTTTCCTTGTCTATTCAAAGCCACAAAACTTGAAATGATGGCCACAACAATCAATCTGAGTTCATCGACACTTGACCTCTGTATGTCTCTTAATCAATCTATGAGGTGACCAATACAATTTGGTCCATCTCCATCACCTCTAAATAGGCATCAAATCTGGCATCAGGATCATAGATCATGCAATCACCATGGATAGGCAACCACAATATCTACCACACATCCTCCAATGTAACTGTTGCCTCCACCATCAGAAGGTGGAAAGATGAGGTCTCACTGTGCCATCTCTTGCAAAATGCTATCATCATAACCAAATGTGTCCTCACAATAGGTGCATATGCAATGTACCACAATCTGATCTCTCCCAGATGCTCCTGGGGAAAATCTGACAAATCATCCAATCTCTCAAGTACTATTGGCCTGTGCTCCCTCGACATTAATGGTGGGAAGACCTCCTACACCCACAAAGCGCACAGTGTTAGGAAACCATCAAAATTTGAAGTTATTTGGAATTTTTGACTTGAAAATCACAAGTGCATCACTATTTGCAAATGTTTCACTATATTCAAAACTCAAATAGCAACACTTGATACATTTCAATTTTCAAATTGTCAAATGTGTTGCCAGACAAGCTGGCATCGCGATTTAGAATTTGACATAACCTAACCCTAACTTTCAAATTGGCAAGTATGTCGCCATTTAAAATTTGAAACCCTAAATTCATATCCAGAAAAGCATCACCCTATACATATGTGTCACTATCTATCATTTGGGTGTCATTGATTGAAGTTTGGGCATCCCTATATAGTGAGGCTGCTAAATTCTAAATTCTAATGCCTAATAAATGCATAAAAATTTCAAATTTCAAATCAGGTTTCGAATCACATACCGATGGTCCTGTGCCCAGAAGCCACTAGAACTCACGAACTTGATCAAAAATGTGTCGGGGAAGCTCACGGCATACCATTTCATCAAAGGGTCAGAGCTCAAATCACAAGAATTTCTAAGTGTGAATGCACAAATGAATTGAAAATGACCCCTCTTGGCCTATTTAAGCTAGAAAATTAGGGTGTTTTTCCCTTAATTTAACCTTTTTAATGGGGTTTATTATCATTTTCACCAATTTTTCCAATATGGACCTAATTTTGCATCATTTTTTGCATTTTAGCATTAGTCTTGCATTTTGAAACCTTTCTAAACCCTTGTGGTAGCTTTTGAACCTTTATTGAGAAATCAACCCAAAATTTGAAATTTTTGCTTGATTTCTCAAGGGGGAAGGGAGTCAATTTTATCCTTCCGCTGGGGCATCTAAAAAATTATAAATTTTTGATTTTTTTGATTTGGGCAACATTTTTTATCTAAAAAGCGTTGTTCTTTCAACTGAAGCAACACTTGTACCTTCAAAGAGGGGCAAAATGTAGACACTGAAAAAATGTCCTAATCAATGTCATACACTTAAATTAGGTTTATTAACATCATTTCCTCTTTATCCATCCTCTTTTCACTTAATTAATTTAATTAGCCTAGCTAATTAATTAATTACATCATTTTCATCCATTTGGCCTAATTAATTCAATTGGGTTAATTCATCTATTTTTCCACTAACACTTCATCTCATTAAATTAAATACATCAAAATATTTAATTTAATCTCCTAAATCATCTTATTTAATTAAATAATCCTATGTTATTTAATTAGATATCATTTCATACCCCTCCCCTATTTATTAAATCATCTAATTTAATAAGTATCTCCTAAATTCTTCTAATTCCCTAATTACATAAATTAAACCTTGTTTAAGTAGCAATTAAACTAAATTTCCTCTAATCAAAGGGAATATTCCCATGGAATATTCTTTATCCTTTTTGCACAATTAAAACTTTGTTTTAATTTGTAAATTAACCTTTTTCCCCACCCTAAAGGAATATTCTACGAAATATTCCCTCTTCTCCAATCAACTCACTTAGCTTCAAATGCAAGTTAACCCTTTAACCTCTTAAACAAGTTACCTTTGACCTATGTGAGTAGGTCAAAAGTGTGTTTTTTGAGGCAAGTGTGAGCCTTTGATTAACTTTCATCTTGCATTCTCATCCATTGACGAGAATCCATGATCCATGCCTCTCATCCCCTTCATCCTGAATCGTTGGTTAAGATTTTTTATCTCAACCATCCATTCCTCATTTGCTCTCCTATAAATAGATCACTATTTGGAGACAAATGGATCCATCTTTTATTTCAAAGTCATGCTGTTGAATTCACTTGCATCCATACTCTCATATTTTATCACTTTTTAGCTTGTTTTAGTTCATTTTCATTTCATATTAGCTTAGAGCATCCATTAATGGCTTCCATGCATCCATCTTAGTTTGCATATAAATTAGGGTTTTCATCTTTTAGCTTAGAATTAGCTTAGATTAGCTTAGCAATAGCATAATTAGATTATTTGTAGCATAAAATCATGGTAACTTAGCTTGCATCATGTTCATTTTTAGCATAAACTAGGTTTTCATACATCAAACACCATGGTTTCATTGATTCTCTTCCATAGAATTGACTAAAACAAGCTCACTATCATGAGATTGAGATTCGAGTATTGGTGGCTTCATTATGCTTCGATTCTTCATGGATCAAGCGTAATTTGGCCCATACCGGTATCCTCACATCGACAATAATTATTTAATACCTCTCAACCCCAACACTCTTAATACCAATAAAGAAAACTCTCTTGTCTTAGTTTTAGTGAAGTTTCTACCATTCCTATCTTCTTAGTTGAGTTTTATGAACTTTTTTGAATCCTAAGAGGTATTTCACTTAATTCATACTTTTAGGTGGCTAAAAATTTGGATTTATCCTTCTTTCTTTAATTTTTAGTAATAAATATTATTAGAGATGAAATAAATTACAAACATCTAGATAATTATATTATTTTGGTCTCCAAGATGTGCACACATATATACATGTTAAGGGGATTAATCAGGAGTTATATAGGCATGTCTTTCATTTATACATTACATGTGCATGCCTATGATAATCCACTCATGTTCAGGTCGAGAAGGTGTAATTATAGATACCATTAGGCAATGGATAGTTAGGTCCTATTTTTTACTCCTTTATTTATATCTAATTGTGCTATCAATGATATATCAAGGATCATTATCCTTAATATTGTAGATCCTACATGATAGGAGGATTTTACCTATACTATCAATTGTCCCAAGTTTTTCCTCTCCTTTTTTATGAACCTTTATTTATATTTAGAATAACTTTTCTTTCTTTCCCTAATTTTGAGTAATGGCTCTAAAGTCAAGGTTTGGAATCTTTAAGAACTAAAAAAGTGATATTTGACCTTTGTGGTGTGTTTTCTCTTTGTTGTAGTCATCTTTCTATTGGTGGCACTATTGGGGGTGTGTGTTTATTGAGATTTTTTCCTAGTTATCATATTGTGAATGTGATGCAATTTAATATTCATATACATATGTGTAGTTTTTTTATATGATCTTATGGTGGTGTGTTGGTGGATATCATTATGTAATAGATTTCTATTTTCTTGAGGTTTCATTATTTGTCCTAGAATTAGTAGAGTAATGTGTATTTCTTATTCATCAACTAATCACCATGTCTTATCCATAATTTTAATTATACATGAATTTGTGATGTACTAAAGTTGGTTTTTAATCTAATTTGAATAATTGATTTCATGTTTTATATTTGTATTTGATAATTGAAAATCATGGTTTTCATTATTTTGACTAATCATATTTGATTGGTATAAAATTCAACATTTAATGCCAAGGAAATGATCAAAAACTCAAATATCAAAAGAGTGTGAAGTTGAGAATTCAAAGAAAAGACAATGAATGAGATGAACTCATGAAAATAAGAAATTGAACTCCATATATGAAGATATATCATTGTTTTCAATTTAATTAGATCATGAAACATTTATTCAAGGTATGAAAAAGAGGAATTTGGAGAAAAAAAAGGAATAAATTTGTGTATTTAAGAAATTGAATCACAATACTATAACTCCACTCAAATTGAAATATTTATGCATATAACATTCATTAATACAACTAATAATACAAAAGAAGATAGAAGGACCTTGAAGTGGTACTATTTTAGACTAGTGATGATCACACACATTCTAGAGAGTTGTGCAAGATTACTTTTAGATTTTACATGGAAGTAGTAGGAACATCACATTTGGTTAGCAATTTCATATTCAAATAATTGTACATTAGAAGTTAAGAACTCACATATATTTTATTGGTTAATTAGGATGCATAGAAAGAGTAGTGTTCAACATATATGGAACTTTGTCGAGGTTAGACATGGAAAGTTGAGCATGATGGTGTACAAGCATGTTTTTAAAGATTTGTAGCAAGAGAATAGATGATATATAAAGATAATGAAAAGTTGATCTAGATGAAGCATCAATTATAAAATAGTGTAACTCTTTAATTGGTCCAGGAAATAAAGTAAATTCTATTTCATAGATTTTTTGGTTGGTAGAAAAATATAGCATTGTAAAATATGAAGATTTTTTACGTTGAAAAGGAAATTGAATTACATATATCACTTTTATAGATCCCAAGAAAATGTCTCACTTACATACACATATCACTTTGATAAATCATACATTTTTTGGGTCATGTGTTACACCTGCATATTTTGATCTCTTTATATAGTTTCAAGAATGTTGAGCCATGCCTTTGTGTCATTGTAAATTATTATATTTTCAACATGATCTACCCTACGTTTTTCTATAAATTATATAGATATATTAGCCTATTTGCATATTTTTCTAATCAAAAAGTTGCTCATACAATCCAAAATAACAATATTTTTTTGTAACTTTGAGCTAAGCCTATAATTGGTGATCTTCTAAAAGAGAAGATTTAATTAAAATTGGGATTTTTCATCAATACCAATAGCTTTAATGTTATTTTTTGGCATAATATTATCCCCTCGAATAAGTTGAATCTAAATCAACCTCATTACATGTGGATGGGTGAAGTATCTTAGAGACATCTAAAAGGAGATTACCTTTGTCATTTTTTTTTATACAACCAATCAAAGTTGGAATTCGATTACCTCTGCAAGCCCCACCCACATTTATTTTTTGTCTTCCATTTAAGGAGGTTCCAACCATATGATTTCTACCATACCCACCTTACTCAAGCAATAGGAGCCTGAAACCTAATCATTTATTTATCATCCTATCATCCTAGCTAGTGAACTCAATTGCTCTATGTGAAACCATTCTAAATTTGGTTGAAATATTCTCATAAATTTTTATTTTTATTTTATTTTGTAAAGAATCAAATGGGATTTCCCTATCATTAAAGATTCATAATTTTTTTTTCTTTCAATAAATTCTAACTCATCTTAAAATGGCTAGCCTTCCATATTCTAGCCCAAGGGGAATTAAAAAATAAGCATATTCCCAATTGATAAGTAGAGGTAAGAGATATTGTGAGAGGGAATTAGACCATTCTAACTCACAACAATGCCAATTCTAGAACTTAGAAGAATATGACTAGTTGAGTAATAGATGATTGGAAGATTATTTCTATAGACATACATAGTAGACACCTCAATAGATATATAAAGCCAAATGTGTGAAGTCTATATCCTATAGTATTCTCCTGTGAAATTTCATCTAAGAAAATACACCAGCTTTTGGGAGACATGATTTTCCCAACACAATCTAGAAAGCCAACCTAAGGAATTTGAAATTAAATTTCTGATAACTTGATGCTATTGAATAGTAACCCAATATGGCTAAATATTCATATAATATTACCCTTGTCCTATGTGATATAGAATTTTTACTTGTGCAAATAATCCATTACAATCCTCTTGATTTTATGTGGAATGGGAGCCAAATTGAAATTATTCAAAGTCCATTATAAGCCACTTGGATATTCCACATGGATCAAATAATTAATCATATAACCACCCTAGATATCTTCCATGATATATTTGCATTCATATGATTTTAAATAGCTAATTAATGGTTTATTTTCACTCTTTCCATTTTAAATAGCCCAAAGCAAGTGATTTGTAGTGAGTGATCTACTTTTAAGCTTGAAGTTTCAAATATGAGAACCACCAAGTGGGTTAGCATTGGTTAGAACTTTGTCTTGATCATTTGAGTCACGGTATTTCTTTCTCAAGGTGTTGGAATGTTGGTTCCCACAGGTTCAATTGTAGTGCAAGGGACATATCTCATACAAGTTAAAATCGTTCAGCATGAGATTCATTTCTTTCATTGTCAACTTGAGAACAAGGCATATCAATATAGCCACCTAGTAATTGTTACTACCCTATCCCTTCATCTAGTTCCACATGCACGTGGACATCGTAAGTAGAGAATAGATAGTTATGATGATCAAAGAATATTACATGTTATTAAAGATCAGGCTGAAGCACTTGAATTGGTTTGAATAACACGATGTGTCATAGGTGGACTTGAAAATTTTTCACAAATTGTACAACTCAAAACTATATTAAATTGAATTTTTTTTTCTCTATAATGTGGATGATTAATTCTTTGTTATAATATTATTTTTTATTTAAAGTGACTAGAATTTTCAGTTGTATAGTTAAGTGATTGGAGTATGGAGTGGAATTGTTAAACATACTATACTGAAAAAACATGATGTGAAAATGTAACTATTATCTTCTTTGTGACATCAACACCAACAAAAGGAAGGATTTCTGGAAAAAAAATTTATGTTAACATTATAAGAAGGAATACATGGAATTGAACTAACAAAGGCATGAGAATCAACATATACTTCTTAATCATCATTTCAATATACATCTTACAAATAAAAGCTTACTTCAATAATCAATAGAAGAGCCTTTCCCTTAATGAACTACACATACCTTAAATGTTTATGACTCATGAAGGCTCCATGTCCATGGTTTACTTTAGATTATGGTGGGGTGAAAAATAATCCCAACCAAAGTGGATTCAAACCCTATCCACCCCTCCAAGTGGATTATGTGGCCCATGATGAGAGAGTGTCATTTTAGACCTATAAGTAATGTATAGAATATCTTCCTAGTGACCAAATCTAAAGGTGTACCTACCAGTGGTAGACATAAGATACCATTTCCCATAGTTATAAGGTTATGAGGTGATTTATATGTTACCTACTTGAGCTTGTTAGGAACTTTCTTCCCTGCAGTCCATCAGACGGCTAAGCAAACAAGGTTATCCCTCTCTGACTTAGAATTCTCCTTGACTACTATCCATCTTGAGCAAGTAAAACCTCTAGACACCTATCAATATTGAGCATTAAGGTACTACTCCATGACCATTTTCCATCTCAAGAAAGTATTGCCCCTAGACACCTGTCAATCTCGAGCTTATAAGTTTTTCTCCTTGATGTTTGTCCATCTCAAGCAAGTACTGCCCCTAGAAACCTGTCAATATCGAGCAAGAAAGTATTGCTCCTTGACTTCTTTCCATCTCGAGAAAGTACTACCCCTAGACACCTATCAATCTTGAGCAAGAAGGTACTACTCCTTGATTTCTCTTAGCACTATGACTGGAAGATATGTCCCTAACGTGATTAAGCAGGTTCCTAACTTAGTTTCAACCAGGTATGGTATTAATAGATACTTCCTATTGTAGCATTACACGCTCATAGATTCTTCTCAGTTGGAAGTAGGGTAGATCTTTTCCCCCATGATAGTTTGTGTTTGATACCCTACTTATATTTAATCCCTTAATATACATTTCCAGACAATGACCCGTAGGTGACATATTTTCTCATACCATAACAGAATTTTGCTACTTGATCACATAATACTATCTTAGCAACCAACAAGCATATCAAAAATTAACCAAGTGGTTAACTATGATAGTCTTGGCAGCCAACATTACATGGAAAAAATTAAATATGTGATTAACTATGGCTGTCCTAGCAGCCAACAAAACATATCATAATTTAAGATAGACCTAGCAACTAACAATGCATTATGGTGATGAGTAGATTTAGCATCTTTAAGAGCATGAGTGATAGTAATATAGGTATATAATTCCTAATTTATTGAGCAGCATCATATCCTCTCAATATTCCCGTCCTTCCTTCTTCTTGTGTATGAGATTATAGAAAAAGGGAAATTTAGAGGTGGAATTGATTGTATAGCTAGTAGCTGGGGTGATTTGGTAAGCAACATCTATATCACTCCTGTGACTTCAGTTAAATATTCATGGTTTCTACAACAATAATTATTTTTATTTTATTTCTTACTTCTTGTAATAACCCTCCTGATTGCTAGTTGGACTCAGTAGTGTTATGTTTTGTTTTGCTACTCAGATACTATGATGATACTGTTATTGTTTGATTTGGTTAGTTAGACACTAGATGATGTTGTTATTTCATTTTGGACATGATTAATTCATATGACATTATGGTTGGTTATATTAGTTGATTTTCAGAATTATGATATGATGCAGTAATTTAATTTAATATGTTATGGGATGAGTGTTAGTTAGAAATGTTAATTTATTGGTTATATTATAATTGTTAGAATAGGTGTGATGAAGGACAATATGACATCATTCATTCACGAGTGCCCTGTTATGTTGCGATTCCTTCTCACAATGCATTGTTTTGATTTAATGCTTTGATGTTATATATATATGCACATGTACACAACTTCATTTGTATGCAGGATTGCAGGTACAAGTCTCGATTCCACCTGCTTCGGCAGGACAGGGCGAGCACCAATAGCCCAACAGATAAATGTTGAAACAGAGGTGACGATGAAGTCCTTCCGTCCCATGATGTCAGATCATCTTGTTTGCTTGGTATTGTTCATTTTTGAAATTTTCGTCATTTGTGGTTTGTGTTTTGTATTTTGTCGTATTTTGATTAATGTTGGTATTTGAAATGTTGTTGTGTATTCGATTTTAATGATGGAAGTAATTGGTTGTTTTAATGTTAGATTTAAATTCCTTTTAAATATTTAGATGATTTTAATTATTTTTGAAAGTCATATATTTCAATTAAATAATAATTAAATATTAAATGTGTCTTAATTATTTTAATCAATTATCTGGTGGAGGATAATTATTAGAATAATTTATTTAAATTAAATAAGTAATGTGATGTGCAAGTAAAGTTGCAAAAATAGAAATTAAAACAATAAAACAAATAAAAGAATGAAAAGATTGTGTGAGCCAATAAGAATACAAATCTGAGAAAAAAAAGCTAGCTTTTAAAGAATTGTTTTCTTTTATTTTTGATTTTTAGAGTTTTTGTGAGAGATGCACAATATATTTTTATTTAATTAAGAATTATTGTAAGTTCTTACACACACAAAAGATCAGGAAGATTGAAGTTGATCAAGTCATTGTTTATGTACTTTTGAATCTGAAGAGATTAGTTTTGTATCTTTTGCTATTATTTGAGGAGAGTTCTAGGAAGGAAATTTGTCTTCAATCTATTACTGGTGTTGTCTTGGGGAGTTCTTTCTGGATTAAGAATTGGAATCAAGTTCGAGGGAAAAAGTCTGCAGAGGAGATTTGGAAGCACGAACAGGAAGCTCTTCGAGGTCATCAGAGTCAAGCAGGCATCTGCAGATTTTTGAATAAGCGTTGGACACCAGGTTCCACTCAAAGTCTCCTTCTCGTATCTTCTCTTTTATCTGTCTGCTTCAGAAAAGAAAAATAAATTTTATTAAAAATGATTTTTGTGAATATAGAAAACCTTCATTAGAAAATTTAATGATTCCTAGGAAACAAACCAATAGGAAAAGATTATTGTCATTGCGAAACCACTATGTAGTTCTTTTATAATTTGATCATGCATAATATTGTTTGTTTTTATAAATACATTTGATTTGAAAATATATATGTATATATCCTGATTAAAAAAAAAACATAATATTAATGAATAAGAAAATTGTGTTCAGAGAAACCCCTGTCTGATTAGACTTATTAGATATACTCTCATAAATCAGTACATATATATTTATTTAAAATGAATCATAAACCTATGTTACATTCATTCCTTAATTTCATTTTATTATGTTTTACTGTTAGATCAAAATGAAATTTTAATTTAATATTAGTTTGGGGTTCGAGCCGAACCAGTACAAGGTCGGCCGAATTGTTTTGGGAGTTATATTTATTTTCATTTTTTTTTAAATGTTCTGTTTAAAAAAAAATGGGGCACGGAATTTTATGTTCATTGCTCTGTAATTGTAATTGAAAATATATGTATGCAATCGAAAAAAAATTTGGCTTGTAGCCGTATTGGCCGTCTGAATCCGTGCTTGGACGGATTGTAATGTTTTGATATAATAAAAATTTGTTTGTTTTAAAAAAAAAAAATTATATTGCACAGGGGAGGGTACTCTGAGGCTTCAGATTCCCTCAAATTCTCTCAAGTTGACCGTGATTTGACATAGCAAAGGCCTTTAAGACTCAAGCATTGCAGATGGAAATTTTGCCTGCCCCTTTGTCTTATGGTATATGTTTTTATTATTATTATTTTTTTATTATTTGTTTTGTTTTATTAATTTTTATATTTTAAATTTAAATATATATATATATATATTTATATTTATATTTTTTTTAATTTTTTTTAAATATAATTATAATGTGTTTTATTAAAAATATATATATATATAAAATTATAATCTTTTATGCAATATTATTTATTTAAAAAAAAAAAAGATTATAATTATTTAATTTTAATGTTAATTCATTATATTTTAGGAATATAATTTGGTATAGGGATTTGAAAATCCATGTTGTCTATATTTAGGAAATTTTGGTATATTTTAAAAAGGGCACTGTTTAGTTATTACTTTGGTTAAACAAATTTGTGTAGACAAGAATTAGCCTTTAATTGTGATTGTGAACCTTATTGAGACAATCGCACTTAATTATGCAATCGGGATTGGAATCAAACTTAATAGTGCAACCTTGCAAATGTAATCTGAGTTTCTTTTTATGTTATGGTTTGCTTGGTTTAGTGTTGTCGATGTGGGAACTATTTTGATCTGTGAAACCTTGTTCCAGAGGCTTGTTATTTTAAATGTTATTTTCGCCTTGGTTATGTTTTGGAGTTTTTGGGTTTATGTGAGGAAGGGTTGAACAGTTTGGTTAAGACTTTTGATTAAGAGTAATTGTGAGATGGTTAATGCCTCAGGTATCTGGTTTTGGTTATGTGCTTTATATGTGCTAGTTCAACCCTTGCCTACTTTGAGATATGTTAGGGGTCATAGGGAGAGTGGCTCTTCGTGGGCGCCAGCGCCTCAGGATGAGGAAGGGCTCAAGATAACCCACGAAAGAGTAGTTAAATAAGTGATAACCTAAACAATAGAATTTAGGGGGTTGGGTAGTTAAAAAACACAAGATAATAAAACATTGGATTCCTCGGCTATGCATTAGGGCTACCTTAGACTAGTGATAGACTGAGAAGGCCGTGGTCGGCAAAGCCATAATCTCATCTTCATGAGAGATTATTGGTTCTGCATTAGCTACCCTATGGTGTTGGTGCCTCAGTTAGGAGGAAGGGTCAGGATATCCATAGATGGGTGCCAACGCCTCAGTTAGAGGAAGGGCCAGGAGAATCCCATGAGAGCTATGCAATGACACTCTCCACTTGACACCCTTGTGCTTTGTCTGTAGTTGCCTCTGGATATTGTGTCTTTATGATTGCTTATGATTCTTGTGAATTTGTTTTATGATTCTTATGTAGCTACTTGTATAACTGGTGACACTTCATGTTATTGTGTTGAGTTCTTAGTTTTAACTTGTTATGTGATTTGTGAACATTATTGGTTGTTCATCGTATGCTTTGAGTTGTACTTGTTTTGTACCATGTTGTTGTTGAGTCGGTTTGACATTCATGGTTGGGTTCACTTCCTCGTCACCTCTGAGCATGGGGGTGAGTTACTTGTAATTCACATGGTTGGGTGGAACGTGCTCCGCACCCGTTGGGTTCCCCATCAGCGTTCTTTCTTCTTAGCATTTCCAGTTGGAGTTGTACCAGCATTCACCTTGTATTTCATATTCCATTATTCTTGTATCAATCCCCATGTTGGGAAATTCAATGTAATTCAATTATCAGAGATTGTAATGTAACATTCAAACAATGATGTAATAGTTAGGCTCATTTGTATCTTTGTTAAAAGATTTATCATGGAAGTAATTATGTGATGTTTATTATGCTCGCATCATGGTTATGGGATGTATCATTGTTTATGGTTATTATAAAGTAAATGGTTATGTTGTAATTGTTATCTTTATTTCCATTTAGTTGTTGCGATGTAACCTCGCGTGCCCCAGAGAACCAAGTGTGTTAATGCTATGTAATATGTTATGTGGTTATGGGTTAATGTTATTGCATGTTTACTTTTGTTATTCTAAAAAAAAATTATTTGCATTGTGTGTGTTCTCTGGGGTTTGCACGACGGGCGTTACAACTTGGTATCAGAGTCAAGGTTGCAAACGCTAGGGTCTTTGGGTAGTGTAGTCCATTAGGTTACCGTATGTGCAACTCTTGAGCTTATTTTGTACTTTATCTTGTGGCGCAGAACTATGCTTCGAGGTAGAGGACGTGGCCGTGCAAGAGGCCATGGTGCCGGTCATAGAGCAATCCAGCGAAGCCCCTCAGTTCCTAGTTCCCATGGCTTCGAACATGAGGAACAACAGAGTCTTCACAGCATTCCATCAGGTGGCCAGAATCTGGCACCGCTAGGTCTAGATGGTCAGTTACAACATATACTTGGAGAGATTCTTGACCGTTTGGGACCCAGGCCAGATGAGGTACACCAGGTTGAGAGGGAGAGAGAGAGGTCTCTGAGACGCAGGGATACAAATGTGCTTCAGGATGCAGTCATAGCAGGCCATATGAGAGATCTGATGAGGGCACACCCTCCTAATTTTGATGGTTTTGGGGGAGGTCTAGAGGCTGAGACCTGGTTAATTGACTTAGATCATTGCTTCGCCATGCACCCCTATGGTAGCAATACTAAGGCGTCATGCGCAGTTATGCACTTGCGAGGCTTCACATCTACTTGGTGGCACCTTGAGGAACAGAAGTTGCATCTTGATCTCAGTATGGTCACTTGGGAGTTTTTCCTAGACAGGTTTAGGGCTCGCTTCCTCTCATATCACTGGAGGCAATGCAGGGCTGACGAGTTTCATGATCTCAAGCAATTGTCTATGTCAGTGGAGCAGTATGAGAGACGCTTCTATGAGTTGAAGCAGTATGCAGGGATTAGCCATGATGAGGGCATGTTAGTGCAACATTTTGTTCGGGGCTTAAATGCCCGCATTAGTGGTGGTGTACGAGTCTTTGAGCCGAAGACGATGGAAATGGTAGTTGAGAAGGCTCACTTAGTGGAGGAGAATCTGGCCATGGCCTTGGGTGGTCACATCGGAGTACAGATTGGTAGCATGCCCACACCTGGTTATGTTACTCATGGAGGGCAGTCACAGGGAGCAGGATCTTCCAGGAACTGGTACCCACTCTCGAAAGGGGGTTATCAGCAGCAACAGTCAAAATAGAAGAACACACAATCTCAGCAGGGTGGCAATTCTCAATTTCGCAGGGATCGGAACAGGAACCGGATTCATCAAGAATGTCTTGCACAGCCTGTACCTAGTTTCCAGTCAGCACCGAGTCGTGGGAGTTTTCAGCAGTCAAATGCTCCATCAGGGGGTAGGGGTTTTGGCAGAGGCACTGGGTGTTTCTCTTGTGGACAGCAAGGGCATATTGCTAAGATGTGTCCTCAGAAGAACACTTCTGGATTTAATCAAAGGCCAGAAGCATCGGAGCCGACAGTAGGTGATGCTGGGAGATCTCATCGTGTGTTCGCTTAAGTGGATAATCGTCAGGAAGTTCATCAGAACACTATAGTTGAGGCATCAGGTGTGTTGAATAATTCTAGCATTTCTATACTTTTTGATTCTAGTGCATCTGATTCCTTTATATCACCTTTAGTAGTTGAGCAATGTGGTTTGGTGGCAATTAGCCAAGGCGTAAAATGGCATGTTGAATTAGCATTAGGGTCAAGGGTTGTGGTAGAGAAGCTTGTGCAGGATTGTAATTTGTGTATAGGTGAAATGTCAACCAAGGTGGACCTCAGAATTCTGCCACTCGATTCTTATGATGTTGTCTTGGGCATGGACTGGTTGAGTGCACACCGTGCTATGATTGACTACTGAAGTAAAGCAGTGCAGTGTATTAATGACTCTGGTAAGGAGGTGGAGATCTTGGGTATTCAGAGACCCATCTCATTACGTATGATCTCTACCATGCAACTAAAAAGGCACTTCCGACAGGGTTGCTAGCTCTTTGCAGTATCTGTAAGTGACTTGGAATCTGAGGATAGTCAGGGGTTGTCATTGGATGATTACCCCCTTCTTAAGGGTTTTTTTGATGTGTTTCCAGAGGAGATTCCTGGTATGCCGCCGAAGCGAGATGTGGATTTCCAGATTGATCTGGTACCTAGAGCCAAGCCAATATCTCATGCTCCATATCGGATGACAACACAGGAACTTCAAGAACTCCGTCTTTAGTTGGAAGAATTGTTGGCCAAGGGCTTTATCTGCCCAAGTGTTTCTCCTTAGGGAGCACCTGTGATATTTGTGAAAAAGAAGGATGGTTCTCTTCGCTTGTGTATTGACTACAGGCAATTGAATAAGGTAACAGTGAAGAACCGATATCCATTACCCAGAATCGACGATCTCTTCGATCAGATAAAAAGGGCAAAGGTGTTCTCTAAGATTGATCTCAAATTGGGATATCATCAGTTGAGGATTGCAGATGTAGATATTCATAAAACCACATTCTGAACTCGATACAGACATTACGAGTTCACTGTGATGTCGTTCGGGTTAACGAATGCACCTTCAGTCTTTATGAGTCTAATGAATGGAGTATTCCGTACATACTTGGATAAATTTTTTCTAGTGTTTCTTGATGACATTCTGATCTATTCTAGGTCGATGGAGGAACATGAGGAACATCTAAAATTTTTGTTGCAGTGCTTAAGGGATAATCAATTGTTTGCCAATCTCAAAAAGTGTGACTTTTACAAGACTGAAGTTCAGTATCTGGGCCATGTGATTTCTGGTGAGGGGATTTCAGTTGATCCTACAAAGATTCAGGCCATTTTGGATTGGCCCGCACCCACAAATGTCTTAGAAATTCGCAGCTTCATGGGACTTGCAGGATATTATAGGTAGTTTGTTCAGGGGTTTTCTAGGTTGGATCATCCTATCACCTCTTTGCAAAGGAAGGGAAAGAAGTTTCTTTGGTCTAAACAATGTCAGTTAGCTTTCCAGACTCTGAAGGATAAGTTGACTAGTGCTCCAATCTTAGCAGTTCCTGACCTGGCAGGTGATTTCGTTGTTTGTACAGATGCTTCGTTGGAAGGTTTAGGGGCTGTGTTGATGCAGGAAGGTCGAGTGATTGCTTATGAGTCACGGAAACTAAAGGACCATGAACTTAATTACCCCACTCATGATTTGGAGTTGGCCGCAATTGTGCATGCCTTGGTGAGGTGGAGACACTTTCTCCTTGGGCATCGGTTCGAGTTGCATACAAATCACCATAGTCTGCAGTACATCTTCATGCAGCCAAACTTGAATGTGAGACAGAGAAGGTGGATGGAATTTTTGTGTGAGTACGACTTTGAGGTGAAATATATTCAAGGCAAGGAGAATGTTGTAGTAGATGCATTGAGCAGACACAAGCATGAGTTATCCGCTATGACTCTTGAGGTTGATTTGAAGAGTTAGATTATTATAGCTCTTTCTTCTGATGATTGGTATCGAGTAGTGAAGGCAGAAATTGAGTCGGGTAGAGCTTTGGAAGGTAAATTTGTAGGATACTCTTTGGATTCATATGGTGTTTTGCACTATGCAGGCCGTATGTATGTACCTCCTACAGAGGGTCTTCGTACCCTTATCTTGACGGAAGCTCATAGAGCTCCTTATTCAGCACACCCAGGAATTAAGAAAATGTACATTGACCTTCACTCACTATACTTTTGGGCAGGATTGAAGCATAAAATTGCCAATTTTGTGGGTAGGTGTCTTGAATGTCAGAGAGTTAAGGCTGAGCATCATCATCTAGACGGCTTGTTACAGCCGCATCTTGTTCCAGAGTGGAAGTGGGACATCATCTCTATGGATTTTATAGTCGGGTAACCTATGTCTTCCAGGCGACATGACGCTATCATGGTCACTGTTGATAGGTTGACCAAAGTAGCTCATTTCTCACCCATTCGATCTTCATATACTGCTTCAGTGGTGGCTAGGGTGTTCATGGAGAATATTGTTAGACTACATGGGATACCGCGTAGGATTATTTTTGACAGAGATCCGGTATTCACTTCTGCATTATGGACATCCCTTCAATGGTCCTTAGGGACTAAGTTGAATTTTAGTTCTGCCTACCATCCTGAGACAGATGGTCAAACTGAGAGAGTTAATCAGGTGCTTGAGGACATGTTGCGTATGTACGTCATGGACCAACAGTCTCGTTGGGAAGACTGTAATGCCCCGCCACGCAACCCTAGGGGAAGTTGCAATTCACTAACCAAATGCAACAATTTTTTTTTTTTTTTAAAGAACAAAAACGTACAAGTACGCTACACATTGCCAACACCCCCTAGGGCTACGAGACAAAGATTACTTAACCCTGAATTACACAACCAAGGAAGGAAAGCATAACATCATTTAATTAAGGAATTAAAGTACATACATTCCATTCATTATATAACATCAAGGACAAATCGATACCTCACGATATCCAATAACAATTTTTTGCAATATAATTACATCACTCATTCCCCGAATGAGGTAAATCAAATAAACCTGATAATTTATTACAATTTCCACCTCGATACAAATGAGGGTTAATGAAATACAAGAATGACAGAAATGAGAGAAACTAGAGGAGTGACTGGAACCAACGAGCTCTCCGTCATGAAAGTCTCGACCAAGATCACGAACAAATCCAACGGTGTAAGGTGCACATTCCACCCAACCAAGTGAAACCCAAAGGCTCACCCCCCGTGCTAGGAGATAGTAACAAGGATTTCTGGTCAAGACCAACTACCTCTAGACAAAGGCTAAACATAACTGAACCCACTCAAATACCAAAAACATCACTTAACACAATACGGAAACTCACAAGACAACACATTGCTTCCAAGTTACATAGGACAAGTACACCATTGTACAACACACAATAACTGATTCACTTGTTGACGTAGGGAGAGTGTCATACATAAATTGCCATGAGTTACCCTAGCTCAACCTTCCTAGGCTACCAGACCCCCATCATGGGTTACCTTGGCTTGCCTCTACCAGCGCCGGACCCTCACGCAAAACTATGCGTCTCATCTCATCTCGAGTCTTAACAATGCATGTTCCATAAGAGAGGCATTATTTAACTTTATTAGTGTGAAGTTCCCCATTAATTCTTTTAGATTATCACTTGATTAAACCCTAGGTGAGTTACCCTGACACCACTTTGGGCGTCGGACCCCCACAAAGGGCCACTCTCCTACTGACAACACTGGGATACAAAACCCCCCAATCTAAGGGTAGACGACATGCACAAACTGAAAAAACCCAAATTCCAACCTTAACACACAAGGTCATATAACCCGTTCGTAGTACACGGTAACCAAAACATACCACAAATCTCGTTCCTGCTAACTGGTGATAACACCACTACAACCACAGGCACTACCCCAAATAACCCATAAGTTTGACTGACATACTGACAACCCTTACTCTCAATATGACAACCTCAATGGAAGACTTACAAAGCAAGGATTAAATAGTCTAACATCGAGAATACTAGGACAACATTTGAGGAGTAGTACATGCATTTTTAGAAAAACAACTAACATTAGGATTTCGTAAATCCAAATCACTCATCATCATAGTGTATTCAACTAATTAATTACATCATATTCTTTTCGCACTCATGTGAACGAGAATTCAAATTACGTTGTGAAACATTACCGATTCTCAAATTAAACATTTGATTTTCATTTACTTAATCAAACAACGAAATTAAATACAATCTCTTAACTAAGGTAAACATTTTACTTCGAATCATTTCTTTCGTCGAATTCTTTTGCAATAACTCGATTTTCCAAATATAACAACATTTTATTAAACAAAACAATCTTTAAAATAAATTGAATAATCTAGTCCCAATCATTTTCACCTTTACTCTTATCAACTATCATTTTACTAATGATATTTAAATATATATTTATATATTTAATTAATATATAAACATATATTAAAATACTAAATAATAACCCAAGCAATAAAATATAATATAATATGAATATTATATTATATATTAAATATCATAAAAAAATAAAATAAAATAAAATAAAAAATAAAAACTGAAATAAATAACATATTTTATATTATATATATAATATAATATAATATGAATATATTTATATTATATTATATATATAATATATAAAATTTTAATAAAAGCCAAACACTAAAGAAGGCCCGGCCGAGCCCTAGGCGTGGCCCTGTTCACATAGTGGCACGACCGACATTACTAGGGGCCGCAGCCTGTGAGGGCAGCGCTCGCGCTACCTTCAACGCTCCCCAGTGATGGGGGCGCCCATGGGGCAAACCCCAACAAACCTTCACTGAAATTTTTTTTAACAACAAAAAAAATGCCCTCAAATAACAAACGCGTTTCTGGTAAAACCCAGACGCGAAAATAAACCCGAACCATGGTTAAACCAGCTAAACATTGAGGCATAAAAACTTATATATATATTATCAAATATATATATGTATGCATATATATGATATATATATATATATATATGTTTAATTTGCTAAAAAAATAGTTAAAATTGAAGCAATTTTCTTCATAAACAAAATATCCAACAGATTTATATTTGCAAGCATGATTTTGATTTCAAACACTATAGGAACCCTCTTTTGTTCATGTTTTCAAATTTAAAATAAGATTTTGGCATGGGTTTTCTCATTGTAATCTCACAAGTTTATTTCAAATTTTTAAACACAATCTAAGATGGGTTTTACAAGAGATTAAATCTTTCAAGGAGGAAGAACAAATTTTAAGTTTTCTATCAAAATGAAATTAAGATAACAAGTAAGAACCTTGTGTTCTCTCCAAGCTTGAAGTTCTT
Source organism: Sequoia sempervirens (assembly GCA_007258455.2). NCBI lineage: Eukaryota > Viridiplantae > Streptophyta > Pinopsida > Cupressales > Cupressaceae > Sequoia > Sequoia sempervirens. The sequence goes on from VDFB02138015.1 coordinate 295,878, forward strand.
CAATGGAGGTTTTCCCCTTCCTTTTCCAATTCAACTTCACCCAAATCTTCAATCTTTTTTTTTTCCAATCTACTTCCAAGAATTTCCATGCAAATTTGCTCTCCCAATTTTTCCAATTATGAAAAAGATAATTCAAAAAGAAAATCCCTTTTCCTTATGCAATCCTTCCCTAAATTTGTCAAAGCCCTAAAATGGACTCACCCACCAAAATTTATTGCTAAATTGGATATTTTTATTTTTGAAATTTAATAAAACAATTTTATTTTCCAAATGCATTTTGCAACATTATTCTTTTAAATAAAATTCATTACAACCCAAATGACAATTGAATTTTCTTTAACCAAATGATTTCCACAATTCACAAATAAAATTATTTTCAACTTTTATTTCTAAAGATAAAATATAAAGCTTATTTCTAATTTCTGATTTAATCCAAATATCTAATAATACCCACACAGCTAAATTGATTTAATTTATTCCCATTAATTTAATTAGTCAATAAAATAAATCTAATTCAAAATTAGATTATTTTATTAATTAAATTAAATTAATTAATTAATCACTAATTTTCCAACATCTCAATAAGACAAAACAATCATCATTATAAATTCCAAAAGCCATTTAATCTCTTTTAACTTGAAATTTTAAATATAAGGCCAAGGAGAAAACTAACAACATAAAACATTGAACCCGACTAAGACCGACGACACACTATGGCTAGGGTGATGGTTTGACACTGAAATCCTAGTTACTATCTCCCAATCGATATCGTTGGTCGATGGACATGCTCAGACCTGTGAAATCAGGTGGAGTCGATGTCCTATACCTGCATCCTGCACACAATACGAGTGTCGAAACATGCATATAATATATTAAAACACACCGTGAAGAGGAAATCGCGAAATCCCAGGGCACTCGCATGCGAGTGATTTGATCTCGTCCCCTTCACCAATACAATATCCCTAACCGACGCATCTAATCATCAATGATATAATCCAACGTAAGCATCAGTAATTCACATACATGCTAATTTAATCCATAACATGAAATAATAATAACATCTGAATAAAGTTCCATCACATCAAAACATAATGTTTACATTGCTTAATAGAGAGCGGTTAAAATAACTAAGTTCCATAGTCACAATGCAACAGAAATAAAACATATCATAGAAGAACATTGTTCGATCAAAAGCAAAATGGAGGGGTGTTACATCCTCCCCCCTAGGGTCAGGCTTACTCCTAGAAGCCTGCAAACAAGAAGGGATAAAGCTCCCTCAAACACACTCAAAAACTAGATCCCTGAGGATGAACTCCTGATGCTAAAGGACGAACTACACCCTGATGTCTGGCTTGACGATAATCCACTGCGGCAAGTACCCTATGCGATCTACCAGCATCACCTACCGTTGGCTCAGAAGCCAATGGTCTCTGACTAAAACCAGGTGCACCCCGCTGAGGACACTGACGAGCAATGTGGCCCTGCTGACCACAAGCGAAGCATCCTGTCCCTCTACTGAAATCCCTAACATCAGGAGATGCACTAGGCCGCGAAAAGCCACCTCCACTATACGCTGACTGGGAACTCTGAGCAGGCTGATTGTAGCGATCACGATGAGCTCGAATCCAACTCCGATCCCTCTTCCTCTGTTTCCAACTACCACTATGCTGAGACTGAGAATTCTGTTGCCCTGACTGCGAAGGTTGATGTTGTCCACTCTTTACGGTTTCCTTATTCCCCTTGGGAACGCCTACAACCTGAGACTGGCCACCCTGAGATCCAACACCAAAGGAAGTTGCACTACCAAACTGAACTCCTGACTGACCACCGTAAGCCAAAGCTAAGTTTTCCTCCACAATTCGAGCCTTATCCACAGCTACCTCCATGGTCTTCGGCTCAAATATCCGAACTCCACCACTGATCTGGGCATTCAAGCCCCTAACAAAATGTTGCACAAGCATACCCTCATCGTCACCTATACCGGCATACTGCTTGAGCTCGTAAAAACAATGCTTATATTGATCTACTATCATATCCATCTACCGCAAGGCATGGAACTCATCTCCTCGACACTGCCTCCAATGCTCTGAAAGAAATCTAGCTCAAAACCTCTCCAAAAACAACTCCCAAGATACCGTACCAATATCCATGTGGAGCTTCTGCTCCTCCAATCTCCACCAAGTGGAGGCAAATCCCCTCAAGTGCATGATAGCGCACCTAGCTCGAGTGTTGCTACTATATGGGTGCATAACAAAACACCTAGTCAAGTCAATGAGCCATGTCTCTGCCTCCAACCCACTGCCTGATCCATCAAATATGGGTGGTCGTGCTCTAAGAAAGTCCCTCATATGGGCTGCTACCTCTGAATCAGACTGATCTGGTACTCCTCTCTCTCTAACCACAACTGGCTCAACCTCCTGCCTAGGCCCAAGACAAGCAAGGGTCTCCTCTAACAACTGACGCAACTGAGCATCCTCGATCCCTCGTGGATCTGGATTCCGATTACCCTCTCCCTGAATGTTCTGAGAAGCCTGTTGCTCCTCATGATCAGGCTCACGAGGAACATGCAAAGGTAAATCTTGCTGTTCCCCAACGTGATCACCTAAACGACCACGTCTACGCCCTCCACCTCTTCCGCATCTAGGAGGCATACTCCTGCATAGACACCTCAAGGTATTAGGCAAGACACACCACTCAAAACCTACACACTACAAGCATAATGGGTCCACCATAATCCCAGAGTACCCAGTGTTTAAACCTGGGCTCTGATACCATGTGTAATGCCCCGCCACGCAAACCTAGGGGAAGTTGCAATTCACTAACCAAATGCAACAATTTTTTTTTTTTTTTTTAAAAGAACAAAAATGTACAAGTACGCTACACATTGCCAACACCCCCTAGGGCTATGAGACAAAGATTACTTAACCTCGAATTACACAACCAAGGAAGGAAAACATAACATCATTTAATTAAGGAATTAAAGTACATACATTCCATTCATGATATAACATCAAGGACAAATCGATACCTCACGATATCCAATAACAATTGTTTGCAATATAATTACATCACTCATTCCCTGAATGAGGTAAATCAAATAAACGTAATAATTTATTACAATTTCCACCTCGATACAAATGAGGGTTAATGAAATACAAGAATGACAGAAATGAGAGAAACTAGAGGAGTGACTGGAACCAACGAGCTCTCCATCATGAAAGTCTCGACCAAGATCACGAACAAAGCCAATGGTGTAAGGTGCACATTCCACCCAACCAAGTGAAACCCAAAGGCTCACCCCTCGTGCTAGGAGATAGTAACAAGGATTTCTGGTCAAGACCAACTACCTCTAGACAAAGACTAAACATAACTGAACCCACTCAAATACCAAAAACATCACTTAACACAATACGGAAACTCACAAGACAACACATTGCTTCCAAGTTACATAGGACAAGTACACCATTGTACAACACACAATAACTGATTCACTTGTTGACGTAGGGAGAGTGTCATACATAAATTGCCATGAGTTACCCTAGCTCAAGCTTCCTAGGCTACCAGACCCCCATCATGGGTTACCCTGACTTGCCTCTACTGGTGTCGAACCCTCACGCAAACTATGCGTCTCATCTCATCTCGAGTCTTAACAATGCATGTTCCATGAGAGAGGCATTATTTAACTTTATTAGTGTGAAGTTCCCCATTAATTCTTTTAGATTATCACTTGATTAAACCCTAGGTGAGTTACCCTAACACCACTTTGGGCGTCAGACCCCCACAAAGGGACACTCTCCTACTGACAACACTGGGATACAAAACCCCCCAATCTAAGGGTAGACGGCATGCACAAACTGAAAAAACCCAAATTCCAACCTTAACACACAAGGTCATATAACCCGTTCGTAGTACACGGTAACCAAAACATACCACAAATCCCGTTCCTGCTAACTGGTGATAACACCACTACAACCACAGGCACTACCCCAAATAACCCATAAGTTTGACCGACATACTGACAACCCTTACTCTCAATATGACAACCTCAATGGAAGACTTACAAAGCAAGGATTAAATAGTTTAACATCGAGAATACTGGGACAACATTTGAGGAGTAGTACATGCATTTTTAGAAAAACAACTAACATTAGGATTTCATAAATCCAAATCACTCATCATCATAGTGTATTCAACTAATTAATTACATCATATTCTTTTCGCACTCATGTGAACGAGAATTCAAATTACGTTGTGAAACATTACCGATTCTCAAATTAAACATTTGATTTTCATTTACTTAATCAAACAACGAAATTAAATACAATCTCTTAAATAAGGTAAACATTTTACTTTGAATCATTTCTTTCATCTAATTCTTTTGCAATAACTCGATTTTCCAAATATAACAACATTTTATTAAACAAAACAATCTTTAAAATAAATTGAATAATCTAGTCCCAATCATTTTCACCTTTACTCTTATCAACTATCATTTTACTAATGATATTTAAATATATATTTATATATTTAATTAATATATAAACATATATTAAAATACTAAATAATAACCCAAGCAATAAAATATAATATAATATGAATATTATATTATATATTAAATATCATAAAAAAATAAAATAAAATAAAATAAAAAATAAAAACTGAAATAAATAACATATTTTATATTATATATATAATATAATATAATATGAATATATTTATATTATATTATATATATAATATATAAAATTTTAATAAAAGCCAAACACTAAAGAAGGCCCGGCCGAGCCCTAGGCGTGGCCCTGTTCACATAGTGGCACGACCGACATTACTAGGGGCCGCAGCCTGTGAGGGCAGCGCTCGCGCTACCTTCAACGCTCCCCAGTGATGGGGGCGCCCATGGGGGCCGAACCCCCAACAAACCTTCACTTACAAAATTTTTTAACAACAAAAAAAAATGCCCTCAAATAACAACGTTTCTGGTAAAACCCAGACGCGAAAATAAACCCGAACCAGGGTTAAACCAGCTAAACATTGATGCATAAAAACTTATATATATATATATATTATCAAATATATATATGTATGCATATATATGATATATATATATGTTTAATTTGCTAAAAAAAAATAGTTAAAATTGAAGCAATTTTCTTCATAAACAAAATATCCAGCAGATTTATATTTGCAAGCATGATTTTGATTTCAAACACTATAGGAACCCTCTTTTGTTCATGTTTTCAAATTTAAAATAAGATTTTGGCATGGGTTTTCTCATTGTAATCTCACAAGTTTATTTCAAATTTTTAAACACAATCTAAGATGGGTTTTACAAGAGATTAAATCTTTCAAGGAGGAAGAACAAATTTTAAGTTTTCTATCAAAATGAAATTAAGATAACAAGTAAGAACCTTGTGTTCTCTCCAAGCTTGAAGTTCTTCAATGGAGGTTTTCCCCTTCCTTTTCCAATTCAACTTCACCCAAATCTTCAATCTTTTTTTTTTCCAATCTACTTCCAAGAATTTCCATGCAAATTTGCTCTCCCAATTTTTCCAATTATGAAAAAGATAATTCAAAAAGAAAATCCCTTTTCCTTATGCAATCCTTCCCTAAATTTGTCAAAGCCCTAAAATGGACTCACCCACCAAAATTTATTGCTAAATTGGATATTTTTATTTTTGAAATTTAATAAAACAATTTTATTTTCCAAATGCATTTTGCAACATTATTCTTTTAAATAAAATTCATTACAACCCAAATGACAATTGAATTTTCTTTAACCAAATGATTTCCACAATTCACAAATAAAATTATTTTCAACTTTTATTTCTAAAGATAAAATATAAAGCTTATTTCTAATTTCTGATTTAATCCAAATATCTAATAATACCCACACAGCTAAATTGATTTAATTTATCCCCATTAATTTAATTAGTCAATAAAATAAATCTAATTCAAAATTAGATTATTTTATTAATTAAATTAAATTAATTAATTAATCACTAATTTTCCAACATCTCAATAAGACAAAACAATTATCATTATAAATTCCAAAAGCCATTTAATCTCTTTTAACTTGAAATTTTAAATATAAGGCCAAGGAGAAAACTAACAACATAAAACATTGAACTCGACTAAGACCGACGACACACTATAGCTAGGGTGATGGTTTAACACTAAAATCCTAGTTACTATCTCCCACTCGATACCGTTGGTCGATGGACACGCTCAGACCTGTGAAATCAGGTGGAGTCGATGTCCTATACCTGCATCCTACACACAATACGAGTGTCAAAACATGCATATAATATATTAAAACACATCGTGAAGAGGAAATCGCGGAATCCCAGGGCACTCGCATGCGAGTGATGTGATCCTGTCCCCTTCACCAATACAATATCCCTAACCGACGCATCTAATCATCAATGATATAATCCAACATAAGCATCAGTAATTTACATACATGCTAATTTAATCCATAACATGAAATAATAATAACATCTGAATAAAGTACCATCAGATCAAAACATAATGTTTACATCACTTAACAGAGAGCAGTTAAAATAACTAAGTTCCATAGTCACAATGCAACAGAAATAAAACATATCATAGAAGAACATTGTTCGATCAAAAGCAAAATGGAGGGGTGTTACAAAGACTATCTGCATTTGGTTGAGTTTTCCTACAATAATGGCTATCATAGTTCGATTGGCATGGCTCCATTTTAGGCTTTGTATGGTCGTCCTTGTCATACCCCTCTGAGTTGGGATCGATTAGAGGACAGGGTTCTTCTTGGACCTGAGATGCTTCATGACATGGAGCAACAGGTAGCTCGCATCCGAGAGCATCTGGTAGCAGCCCAAGATAGGCAGAAGAAATTTGTTGATGCACACATAGTAGATCGACAATTTGTAGTTGGAGATCGAGTGTTTCTCAGAGTTCGTCCTCGAAAGAGCCCTATTCGTTATGGAAAGGGTTCTAAGCTTGCACCCTGTTTCGTGGGTCCATTTGAGGTGTTTGAGCGTATTGGTCCTGTTGCCTATCGCTTGGCATTGCCACCTAGTCTATCGCGGATTCACGATGTTTTTCATGTATCAGTTCTTAGACCTTACTTTCCAAATGTTACTCATGTTCTTGATTTGAATGCTCTACAGGTCGAGGACGGGCAACTAGCTCTAGAGCCTGTGGCCGTGGTGCAGCACAAGAGGCTCGTTCTTAGAGGCAGGGATATTGAGCAGGTGAGGGTCCAATGGGATCCCAATGATAAGGCTTCAGCGACATGGGAGGATGCTTCCCGTATGAGAGAATCCTACCCTTACTTGTTCTCTGGCTTACAGGAGTAAGCTGGATTTAAGGGGGGGAGGATGTAATAACCCTCCTAGTTGCTAATTGGACTCAGTAGTGTTATGTTTTGTTTTGCTACTCAGATACTATGATGATACTGTTATTGTTTGATTTGGTTAGTTAGACACTAGATGATGTTATTTCATTTTGGACATGATTAATTCATATGACATTATGGTTGATTATATTAGTTGATTTTCAAAATTATGATATGATGCAGTGATTTAATTTAATATGTTATGGGATGAGTGTTAGTTAGAAATGTTAATTTATTGGTTATATTATAATTGTTAGAATAGGTGTGATGAAGGACAATATGACATCACTCGTTCACGAGTGCCCTGTTATGTTGTGATTCCTTCTCACAATGCAGTGTTTTGATTTAATGCTTTGATGTTATATATATATGCACATGTACACAACTTCGTTTGTTTGTAGAATTGCAGGTACAAGTCTTGATTCCACCTGCTTTGGCAGGACAGGGCGAGCACTAATAGCCCAACCAATAAATGTTGAAACAGAGGTGACGATGAAGTCCTTCCGTCCCATAATGTCAGATCGTCTCGTTTGCTTGCTATTGTTCATTTTTGAAATTGTCATCATTTGTGGTTTGTGTTTTGTATTTTGTCGTATTTTGATTAATGTTGGTATTTGAAATGTTGTGGTGTATTCGATTTTAATGATGGAAGTAATTGGTTGTTTTAATGTTAGAATTAAATTCCTTTTAAATATTTAGATGATTTTAATTATTTTTGAAAGTCATATATTTCAATTAAATAATAATTAAATATTAAATGTGTCTTAATTATTTTAATCAATTATCTGGTGGAGGATAATTATTAGAATAATTTATTTAAATTAAATAAGTAATGTGGTGTGCAAGTAAAGTTGCAAATATAGAAATTAAAACAATAAAACAAATAAAAGAATGAAAAGATTGTGTGAGCCAATAAGAATACAAATCTGAGAAAAAAAAGCTAGCTTTTAAAGAATTGTTTTCTTTTATTTTTGATTTTTAGAGTTTTTGTGAGAGATGCACAATATATTTTTATTTAATTAAGAATTTTTGTAAGTTCTTACACACACAAAAGATCAGGGAGATTGAAGTTGATCAAGTCATTGTTTATGTACTTTTGAATCTGAAGAGATTAGTTTTGTATCTTTTGCTATTATTTGAGGAGAGTTTTAGGAAGGAAATTTGTCTTCAATCTGTTATTGGTGTTGTCTTGGGGAGTTCTTTCTGGATTAAGAATTGGAATCGAGTTCGGGGGCAAAAGTCTGTAGAGGAGATTTGGAAGCACGAGCAGGAAGCTCTTCGAGGTCATCAGAGTCAAGCAGGCATCTGCAGATTTTCGAATAAGCATTAGACACCAGGTTCCACTCGAAGTCTCCTTCTCGTATCTTCTCTTTTATATGTCTACTTCAGAAAAGAAAAATAAATTTTATTAAAAATGATTTTTGTGAATATAGAAAACCTTCATTAGAAAATTTAATGATTCCTAGGAAACAAACCAATAGGAAAAGATTATTGTCATTGCGAAACCACTATGTAGTTCTTTTATAATTTGATCATGCATAATATTGTTTGTTTTTATAAATACATTTGATTTGAAAATATATATGTATAATTGTGTTCAGAGAAACCCCATATTGGCCGTCTGAATCCGTGCTTGGACGGATTGTAATGTTTTGATATAATAAAAATTTGTTTGTTTAAAAAATATATATATATATATATTGCACAGGGGAGGGTAGAGGGCACGGCTGAGGCCGTACCCTCGCCCTCGGCCCTGCTGAACGTACTGCACACAGCAGTCTTTAAGACTGTTGTGTGCAGCAGTCTTAATGACTGTTGCGCGCAGCAGTCAAAAAGACTGCTACGTGCAGTATGGGGGCCTACGGCCCCTTTGTCTTATGGTATATGTTTTTTATTATTATTTATTTTTCTTATTATTTGTTTTGTCTATTAATTTTTTATATTTTTAAAATTTATATATATATATATTTATATTTATATTTTTTTTTATTTTTTTATTTTTTTATATATAATTATAATGTGTTTTATTAAAAATATATATATATATAAAATTATAATCTTTTATGCAATATTATTTATTTAAAAAAAAAAAAAGATTATAATTATTTAATTTTAATGTTAATTCATTATATTTTAGGAATATAATTTGGTATAGGGATTTGAAAATCCATGTTGTCTATATTTAGGAAATTTTGGTATATTTTAAAAAGGGCACTGTTTAGTTATTACTTTGGTTAAACAAATTTGTGTAGACAAGAATTAGCCTTTAATTGTGATTGTGAACCTTATTGAGACAATCACATTTAATTATGCAATCGAGATTGGAATCAAACTTAATAGTGCAACCTTGCAAATGTAATCTGAGTTTCTTTTTATGTTATGGTTTGCTTGGTTTAGTGTTGTCGATGTGGGAACTGTTTTGATCTGTGAAACCTTGTTCCAGAGGCTTGTTATTTTAAATGTTATTTTTGCCTTGGTTATGTTTTGGAGTTTTTGGGTTTATGTGAGGAAGGGTTGAACAGTTTGGTTAAGACTTTTGATTAAGAGTAATTGCGAGATGGTTAATGCCTCGGGTATCTGGTTTTGGTTATATGCTTTATATGTGCTAGTTCAAGCCTTGCCTACTTTGAGATATGTTAGGGGTCATAGGGAGAGTGTCTCTTCGTGGGCGCCAGCACCTCAGGATGAGGAAGGGCTCAAGATAACCCATGAAAGAGTAGTTAAACAAGTGATAACCTAAACAATAGAATTTAGGGGGTTGGGTAGTTAAAAAACACAAGATAATAAAACATTGGATTCCTCGGCTATGCATTAGGGCTACCTTAGACTAGTGATAGACTGAGAAGGCTGTGGTCGGCAAAGCCATAATCTCGTCTTCATGAGAGATTATTGGTTCCGCATTAGCTACCCTATGGTGCCGGTGCCTCAGTTAGGAGGAAGGGCCAGGAGATCCATAGATGGGTGTCGATGCCTCAATTAGAGGAAGGGCCAGGAGAATCCCATGAGAGCTATGCGATGACACTCTCCACTTGACACCCTTGTTCTTTTTCTGTAGTTGCCTCTGGATATTGTGTCTTTATGATTGCTTATGATTCTTGTGAATTTGTTTTATGATTCTTATGTAGCTACTTGTATAATTGGTGACAGTTCATGTTATTGTGTTGAGTTCTTAGTTTTAACTTGTTATGTGATTTGTGAACATTATTGGTTGTTCATCGTATGCTTTGAGTTGTACTTATTTTGTACCATGTTGTTGTTGAGTCGGTTTGACATTCATGGTCGGGTTCACTTCCTCGTCACCTCTGAGCACGGGGGGTGAGTTACTTGTAATTCACATGGTTGGGTGGAACGTGCTCCGTACCCGTTGGGTTCCCCATCAACGTCCTGTCTTCTTAGCATTTCCAGTTGGAGTTGTACCAGCATTCACCTTGTATTTCATATTCCATTATTCTTGTATCAATTCCCATGTTGGTAAATTCAATGTAATTCAATTATCAGATATTGTAATGTAACATTCAAACAATGATGTAATAGTTAGGCTCATTTGTATCTTTGTTAAAAGATTTATCATGGAAGTAATTATGCGATGTTTATTATGCTCGCATCATGGTTATGGGATGTATCATTGTTTATGGTTATTATAAAGTAAATGGTTATGTTGTAATTGTTATCTTTATTTTTCGTTTAGTTGTTGCGATGTAACCTCGCGTGCCCTAGAAAACCAAGTGTGTTAATGCTATGTAATATGTTATGTGGTTATGGGTTAATGTTATTGCATGTTTACTTTTGTTATTCTAAAAAAAAATTATTTGCATTGTGTGTGTTCTCTGGGGTTTGCACGACGGGCGTTACACTTCTAATGCTAATAAATGTATGAATAGTTTTGGGCAGCAGCCAATGACCCCCTTTTTTACATGAATTTCTTGATTACAATTATGATAGTTGTTATAGTTAATTAAGTAAAGCAATAAATGTTTAAATGAAATATTTTAATGAAATCTAACTGGTATGAAGAGTGATCAAGAGTAGTTTTCTAACAATAAGGTTCCAAATAACGTGGTTGTGAGACCACCCATTCTTAAACTCATGTATTCATGGCACCCATATTTAGGCAACATAGAACTAAGGTTAAAGAACCAAATATTGTGGCATAGACACCATTATCACATTTTAGTTACATCCATGTTACAAATTTTGGGATTTGAAGAGTATGATTTACCACTTACAGTGTTGAAGCAAAGGTTTGATATGCTGGTCAAAATAAGTTTCAAAGACACTCTTGTAATTGGAGTTTTTGAGTTGTCCTTTAAATCTCTATTAACAATACAAGCTTTCCTAGTCTCACATTGTACTCCAATATGAGCAGAGAATGAATGGGTATGGTCTAGAAAATAAGGAAAAATCTAATGCTTAGGCTACAAAGTCAAAATTTCAAAGAAAATCTCAAACTATAGCCCTCATTTATGGAATATTATTATTAACAGTAAAATAAAATAGTTTATACAAAGACAATCAGAAGAGATATGAGTCTTTACAATATTAAGACCATACCTAGCTTTTGTCAAATGAATCCAAGCCAGAAGTAAGATTTTATTATGAATATTATATTATAATCAAAATCTATGGCTAGGAAGAGGATTCAAAACCTGAGATCGAATCGTCCAAGTGTAAGGCATCTGAAACAGCACTGAAAAAGTTACCCTAGTTGCCTTTGCCTTCCTAGATCTACTCAGCTACCTTTCACCTCCTCTCTCTGCTCCTTCAAAAGCTTTTGGCATGCTTTTTTTTTCAAGTATGCAAGTGATTATAAAGGAAAACACAATTTTTCTTGCACATCCTGTAGACTAAGCGCCTGGAATTGGGGTGCCATGCCCATTAATGGCACAACCTCCCTTCCTCCTCTCTTCCACGCTTGCTCCCATACCTAATAAATTTGATGATTCCCTGTCGTGGGTGGAGAGTTGTTCCACTATGGCATTTCCTGTTCGAATTCCCTCTATTTTATTTTATTTTATTTTGCTTCTCTACTTCATTCACAAGAAATTGATAAATGGAATTTATTTAGTTGCTTCAAATTTATATGGTGCCTTAATAGTGATATAGTTTGGTTATTTAATTTTCTTTTATTTTAAATACTTCACGGACTTACATTTTATGATTTATTATTTATTTACTTATTCTAATCTTTATTTATTTATTTATTATTTTATTAATATATATATTAAATTTGATTATCTATTACCATTCCTTAATAAATTATAACATTATTCAATGTTTTTAATTGATCCAAATTAATCAAAATATTTGATGTCTTCATCTAGCCGGAACATATAGGTATGGCAATGTAATAGATGACTAAGGTCTTAGGCTTAAATGAACTTCAAGTTTTCAGAAATTACTAGCAAGGTCTTGGCACTAGAATGACATTACCAATTGATTGTCTCTCATCCCACTAGAAAACAAAATCCACCTCATCATGCACCCCAAGTCCTATAGCCAATGAAAAACCTCACACAAGTCCAACAACCAAGTTATTAGTCCAAGTCAGCTTAGACAATTGAATGCATTGAATTTAAAATAGCATAATAAGATTAATAACCACATTCATTAACATTAGCATCAAGGTTCACAATTAGCACACACACACACACATACCTTTATGTCTATAAACTAAAATCCAAAAATCCACCCCTAGTCCAAATTATATCGAGGCTAGGGGTCATGCAAAAGATTTAGCAAGGTATCTAGGGGATATGACATACTTCCCCCCTTAGGATTAAGTTGGCTCAACCTAATTAAACAAGTATGGATATTCTACTTTTATTACATTTTCATCTTTCCAAGTAGCCCCTTGCTCCCCATATTGGTCCCATAGGACCTTAATTTGTTGGATAGTTTTGTTGTGCAACTCTAGGTTGTTCCTGTCTATGATTGTGAGTGGTTCGAGGTGGATATCTCCAATGTCTTCCACCTATAGTTCCTGCCAATCAATTACATGTTTGGGGTCAATAATATATTTCTTAAGCAGTGATAAATGGAATACATTATGAATGCGAGAGAGAGACAATGGAAGAGCCAGTTGGTAAGCTACATGGCTGATTTTCTCAAGGATCTTGAATGGACCTATGTATCATGGAGCTAATTTGGTAGATTTTCCAATCTTTATTGACTTTTATGTGGTCTAACATGCAAGAACACCTTGTCACCTACCAAAAATTCCCTTGGTGTCCGCTTGGCATCCACATAACTTTTTTGATGATCTGAAGCCTCCTTCAATATTTCCCTTACAATTTTCACTTGAGTGTCATATTCTTGAAGAAGTTCAATCCCAATAGTTACACAGTTTTCTAAGTTGTTCCATCATATTGGTGTTCTGCACTTTTTTCCATACAAAGCTTCGAATGGGGCCATTTGGATGGAAGAATGGTATGAATTATTATATACAAATTATACTAATGTTGAATACTCCTCCCACTTAGTGGGCTGATCCATGGCATACATTCTATGCATTTCTTCCATAACCTAGTTAACTCTTTTAGTTTGACCATCTATTTCAAGGTGGTAAGCAGTGCTAAAATTGAGTTTAGTTCCTAATGTGGTCATAAGAAAGGTCCAAAACCTTGAAGTAAACAACTTATCTCTATCAGAAATGATCACCTCATGCATTCCATGAAGTCTAATGAATTCCTCTATGAATCTTTTAGCCAAAAATGGGGCATCATCCTTCACATTATCTAGTATGAAGTGTGCTACTTGGTTAGTTTAGATCGACCACCACTAAAATATTGTCATGTTGATTTCAAGTTTTGAGCAATCCTATCATTAGATTCATGGAAATTACCGACCACTTATGATGTGGTAGGTCATGGGGATAGAGTGTTCCTGTAGGATGAAAATGTTCCACTTTAACTCACTAGTAGTCAAGACACTTGGCGACATAGCTACCTATTTTCTTTTTCATTCCTAGCCAAAAGTAATGAGGTTTTATGCATACATTTTACTCACCCCAAGATGTGCTTGATAAGGCACATTATGGCCTTCTATGATAATTTTCAATCTTAAGCCTTCCTCTTCAGGAACATAAATTTGGTTCAAATAACGAAGGACCCCATCATTTTCCACATGGTACTCAGCTAGACTAATTTTTTGTTGCACTTCTAACCTCATTTGCTTATAGCAGGGATCTTGTTCCTACATTTCTTGATCTTTTCTTGAAATTCAACCTTTAGCTGAGATATTGTAGCTAGTTTATCCCTTCTACTTAAGGCTTCTGTAACCCTATTTTCTTTTCCCTTAACGTATGAGATATCTATCTCATAGTTTCTTAAGATATCTAACCACCTTCTCTAACGTGCATTCAAATTAGGTTGGGTGAACAGATATTGGAGTACTTTATGATTGGTATTCAACTTGAAGGGTATTCCTACCAAATAGTGTTTCCATACCTTCAGGGCATGTATGATTGCCACCAGCTCCAAGTCATGGGTGGGGTAGTTGAGTTCGTGATCCTTTAGTTTCCTAGACTCAAAGTAAATCACTCGTCCATTTTGCATTAGTACTCCACCTAACCCATCCAAAGATGCATCTATCCATACAACAAATTCTTTTTCTAGATCGGGCACTTGCAAGATTGGTGTGGTGGTAAGAGATTCCTTCAACTTTTGGAAAGCATTGTCACATTTTTCTGTCCATTCAAACTTCTTTCCCTTTCCCTGAAGGGAGGTTATGGGGTTAGCTATTTTGGAGTTCTCTACGAACCGTTGTTAATATCCTACCAAACCCATAAAGCTCCTTACTTCAACCACATTCTTAGGAATAGGCCATTCTACAATGGCTTGTATCTTGGTTGGATCCACTACAATTCCTTGGGCTGATATAATATGTCTGAGATAATGCACTATAGGTTGAAAGAAAGAACACTTGGACAATTTCCCATACAATTTATGATCTCTCGACCTTTGCAAAACTATTCTTAAATGCTCCTCATGCTCTTGCAGATTTTTAGAGTAGATTAGTATGTCATCTAAAAATACTAGCACAAATTTGTCCAAGTAGTCATGGAAAACATGGTTCATAAGACTCATGGAAGCAGAGGAGGAATTTTTTAGGCCAAAGGCACCACCAAGAACTCATAATGGCCATACCTGGTTCTGAATGTTGTCTATGGAATATCTTCTTCCCTGATTCTTAACTGGTGATAACCTAACCTTAAGTATATTTTAGAAAAGATAGCAACCCCCTTCATTTGATCAAACAAGTCATCAATTATAGGTAGTGGATATCTATTTCAAATGGTTACCTTGTTCAACATCAAGTAATCTATACACAACCTCAATGTTCCATCCTTCTTCTTAATAAAAAACACTGGAGCTCCCCAAGGGGACACATTAGGATGAATCACACCTTTCTCCATTAGATCTTGCAACTGCATCTTAAGCTCTTGTAATTCAACAGTGTTCATTCTATAGGGATCTTTTGAGATAGGATATTCCCCTAGAACTTGATCTATTGTAAAATCCATCCATCGCTTAGGAGGCAATCCTAGCAATTCCTCCAAAAAGACATCATGATAATCCTGGAGGATGGGATGGTCTTCAATGGTAGATGTGGGTTCATCATTACCCTCTTCTATCTTTACTAGATAAATTTTTCTTCCTTTTCACGCTGCCCTTTTTACTTGCATAGTTGAGATTGTTCTTACTACTATTGGCCTGCGGATTCCTTGAAGAACCACTTACCTTCCCTGGTCATCTAGACATTCAATCCTCTTGTTGTAGCAATCCAAATTGGCTTTGTGCTTATGGAACCAATCCATCCCAAGGATTAGGTCGTAGGACCCTAATGGAGTGACCCATAGATTCACCTTGGTCCTTATAATCCCTAGGTCAATTTTAGCTCCACATAGGCAATTTTTGATCTTTTGTGTCTTTCTTGACCCAAACTCAACCTCCATCTCCTCTCGACTAAGACTCTTATGATAAATTTTACATTTCTAAATTACATTGGAGGAAATAAAACTGTCTATGGCTCCTAAATCTACCAAAAAAGAAATAAGTTGACTAAAAAGTGTACCTTGAAGTTCTATCAGTGGGGCCTACTAATTTGCTTGGCAGTTATCCATGACTACATATATTCGGGCAGTCGGATTGGTAGTTATTTTTTGGATTCTTGGGACACGTACTCATATAATGGTTGCCTCCACATGTCCAACATCCATTCACTAGTCCTTTCGGCCTTCCTTGTCTCTTGAGGAATCACCTCGTGCCACTTTCCTGGATTACTTTTGTCTTTTTTCTCTTTTTTCTTTTTTACCTTCTGACCCATGGTTCTCCCTATAGTTTTGGACCCTCTTAAATTGTCGAGAAGCCTTTCCTTTGGACTTAACCTCCTGATAATCCATTTATTTGTTATCTGAGTAATTTGAGGAATGATTCTTTTGTTTGCATTCTTGCTTGCTGTTATGCTTTTCTTCAGTGACCAAAGCTACCTCCACAGCCTAATTTAATTTTTTTGGTTGAGTGAGCTTGGTTGTAAATAGAATACTCTTATTCAGTCCCAATATAAATTTGTTCACTTTATCCTCTTCTTCTTTCATATAAGGAGCATGACAAAGTAAGCTCATGAATTTGGACTTGTATTCGGCTACTAACATTTCTCCTTGGCGTAGTGTATGGAATTTAGTCATCTTTTGGTCTCTATGATGAGAAGACATGTACTCCTTGCGAAACCACTTCGTAAACTTGTCCCAAGTTAGTTAACTGATGGACCATAGTTTTTTATTTCCACCAAGTGATCCCACCATAGTGAGGCTTCTCCTTCTAGATGATAGATAGAAATCCTGGCCTTAGTATTGGTACTTAGTTCCATCAGCCCAAAATATTTGTTCATTCCTATGAGCCATGCCTCAGTGGCATCCCCGCCTCCAATCCCAACAAATTTAGAGGCTTTCATTTTCTTTAATTCTATTTTTGTATGAAGAGCATTCAATTATGCCTTTAACTCTTTAGGTATGGTAGGAGGTGGCACACCCTAACTTGCCCGTAACATTTCAGCGAGGCTAGGGTTCGTTCCCCTCCTTAAATTTCTCCTCATTGAATTAAATTGATTTTGTGAGATAAGAGAGAGTGTTATTTAAGTATTTTTTGTTATTTTGTTTTAAATATTGTCTTATCAAATTTAGAATTATGGAAAAATTCATACACAACATATGATTCTCAACAAAAAAGAAAATAAAATTCATTCCCATTTCTCAATTTTACATAACACATTATTTACAAATATATATATATATATATATTCATATTGTCATTAATAATAGGTAGTTTTTACATAAGGGAGACAATGTTTATTTAGTACTACTAGTTCATTGTCTTGTACATAATTCTAGTTACAAGGTAGGAGACAACTCCTCTTTGGGTTCTTCCTCATCTGAGGTTCCCATAGTTACAGACATATTAGTAGGAACACTATTGTATTCTGCAATTGCTTCCTTAGAGAGGATTGGAGCATTGTGTCCACAACCAAAAGGGAAGTCTCAAATAGTTGAGGGCTTGGGTTTAAAGGTCGGTCGAGGGAATTTCCTTGATGATTCATGATCCTTGTCAAGTTTAGCCATTTCCTTTCCTTTCTGTAA
Organism: Sequoia sempervirens; assembly: GCA_007258455.2. NCBI lineage: Eukaryota > Viridiplantae > Streptophyta > Pinopsida > Cupressales > Cupressaceae > Sequoia > Sequoia sempervirens. The sequence continues at coordinate 313,889 of VDFB02138015.1, forward strand.
TTTTAATTGTTTGATTGTTTCATCCAAAGGCTTAATGTTTGATATGGGTTTGGTTTATGTGTTTGACCCTACTGTGATTGGGGCTTTGGATCCTTCTAGTTCCTTTCATCGGGGATGTTTTTTTCTTGATACCTTTTTCTTTCCTTTTCCTTTATTTTCACGATCCATGACTACCAATACCAAATAGTAATATTAGTGCAACAAAAGAGTGAGCACCTAGGTCCTAGAGTTGAGTTCTAAGCTATGATACCTATGTGAAATAAACCCCAATGAAAGGAATAATTTCCACAAAAAAAAAAATTTGTTAACATTATAAGAAGGAATACATGGAATTGAACTAACAGAGGCATGAGAATCAACATATACTTCTTAATCATCATGTCAATATACATCTTACAAATAAAAGCTTACTTCAATAATCCATAGAAGATTGTTTCCCTTAATGAACTGCACATACCTTAAATTTTTACGACTCATGAAGGCTCCATGTCCATGGTTTACTCTAGATTATGGTGGGGTGCAAAATGATCCCAACCAAAGTGGATTATGTTGCCCACGGTGAGAGAGATTTGTCATTTTAGACTTGTAAGCTATGTATAGAATATCTTCCTAGTGGCCAAATCTCAAGGTCTACCTACGAGTGGTAGACATAAGATACAATTTTCCATAGTTATAAAGTTATGAGGTGATTTATATGTTACCTACTTGAGCTTTTTAGGAACTTTCTTCCTTGCAGTCCATCGGAAGGCTAAGCAAACAAGGTTATCCCTCTCTAACTTATAATGCTCCTTGACTACTATCCATCTCGAGCAAGGACAACTTGTAGTACCCCTCCATTTATGCTTATGTTTTCTGTTACATGTTTCATACTGTTAGACTTTGGCATTTTGTTGGATATTTTGGATCGCTGGTTTTGAGCGACAATGGATTCACTTTGTGACATGATGATACATTATATTGCAATATTTGATTTCTGATATGCTTTGAGATAGCATAGATGTTTTCCTTCAGTTGATTATTGCTATGTATATGTTTATGATGGACTAACTGTTATTTTAATTTGTCAGTCTGATGTGACGTGTATTGGTGTGGAGAATGGAATCGCATCACTCGCTTGCGAGTGCCTTGTGATGTCCGTGATTTTCTCCGCACGGTGTGCCTGTACAATGGATTATATATATATGCATGTTATTGCTTGGTTGCAGGATTGTAGGTACAAGACACCGAATCCACCTGGTTACTCAGGTCTGAGCGTATCAAGACTCAACAGAAATGTTGATTGGGAGGTAGTAGCATGGTTTATCCTAGTCTAGCCTATAACCCGGTCATAGTACATCGTCAGTTTAGTTTGGAGTCTTAGATGGTTTTGTATGTTTCTGTTTGGATTATTTGCTTGAAAGGAAAATTTAGGCAATTTTTTTTAATGTTAGTTTACTGTGTTTTAATTTACTATTATTTAAATTAATTTTTTACATTAAAATAAGGTTTTACATTTTATTTAATTAATTAATTAGTTTGTTGGGTTAAATAATTTGATCTTAAAAGATTAAATTTATTTAATTAAATAAATTAATCAATTAAATTGAATTGTTTTAAATGTGTGAATAGATTTTATTTAAAATTAATTGTATATTAGGAAATGGTGTTTAAATTATTAAATAAATTTTGTAAATTGAAATTTCAAATTTTAAATAAATTAATTCATGCAAATCTTGAAAGGCAAGATTGCCGAGAAGTGGTTGAAGATATTTTGTGCTTCTCGACATGTGTGCAAGTTGCATTTATGATTTTTGTTGAAGAATTTTTTGGAGGTTATTTTGGATCTGGGAAATACATAAGAGGTTATCAATTTTTTTTCACGGGAAAATATTTGAGCTCTGTTAAAAAAATTTCTGTTTTATTTTTGGTTATTGTTGTAAATTGGTGGAAGTTCTTTGGTTGGCTTTCTAGAAATTGGTGTTTGGGAAAGGCTTTGGAAGTTACAGGCAACAGAGGCAACAAAGGCTCTCATCACTAGACAATTTTCTGAAGCTAAGGAAACAGGTATTTTCTTGGTGTTTTAATTTATTGTTTCTGAAAAAGAATTTATGAGAAAAGAATATTTCATGTTATTAAATCTCTTTACTTCTCGGGAAAGATATTGTTCATTGAATTTTTGTTTGTAAAGATTTATTGGATTCAAAAAGTTTCTGTGGCATACCTTCTGTGGAGAATATATATATTAGAGAAGAGAAAAACGTTTAAAGGGAAATGGATTTTAAAACCCTGTAGAAATTTTTTTTACAGTTTCTCCATATTAATACTCTGTTGAAATTTCTGAAGATTTCCCCATATGATTAACCTGTTGAATTTGTATTTATATATATATTTTATAAAAATATAAATAATTTCATATATAAATTGAATTGTGAAGCCTTTGTTTTGAAAGTTTGTGTTAATTACTGTTCTGGAGAATTTGAGAATTTATTTTTCTAAAAGATGTGAAATTGCCGTACATTTTTATACATATATTATATTGTTGTTATTATTTTTATATGTTAGGAAAAAAAATTAAATTTAAAAAGATCCGAAGCTCTGTTATTATAGAGAACCGAAGCTCTGTGGGCAAGGCTACCCGCAGCCGACCCCACAAGGGGACGGCGGCAGGGGCTGAGCCCAGCGCTGCCCTCGCGGGCAGCGCTCGGCTCAGCCGCCGCAGCCGAGCCTGTGGGGTGGGATGTATAGGAAGCCCTACCCACAATGTTGCTTGCGTATGAATGGGCTTAGCCCTAACTTTTGGTCTGTGAATTTTTCACATATTTGAAAATTATATGGTTTAAAACCGAATTCGGATATGAATCCTATTTGGGGTTTCAATGTTTTGTAAAATGTATTTATATATATATATGTATGTATATGTATATATGTATATATATTTATATATATTAATTAACTAATTATATATTATTTAAATAAATCTTTAAACTTACATTTAAACTGTAGGAAATAAGATATTCTTTTAAGTATAAAGATATGTTAAACTAGGAATAACATCAGTTAGAAGTATAATAGTAAAGTTGAAAAATAAGATTTGATAGATATTGATAAGTGTAGATGTGAAAGTTAAATTAGAATTAAATGATGTTATTTTATATATTGATTGAGAAGAGAAGTACGATAAAGATGTTTTAATTTCTTGCTAATTCATTTGAAAGACTAGGTTTAGTAAATCCAAATAATAGACATATGTTTTCTTGATTTGCTTTAGCAGTGTTTCTAATTGGGCAATTGGGGAAAGTCTTAGATGTATAAGTCTTCCAGACCATTTGTAAAATGTGGGGATTGTGATTGTTAAAATTAAATTCTTGAGTTAGCTAAGGTTGTGTACATGGTATTTGCGTGGTGTTAGACACATGATTTTGTGAACATAGACATTGATGTTCGTTATAAAAAGTGTAGAATTTCTTGTTGTATTTCTGTACACCTTGTAAACCTTAGTCAATAAAACTTAGATTCCTTTGTTATGTTTAGGGGAGTGGCTCTATGTAAGGGCCGACACACAAAGTAGTGTCAGAGTAACTTGCAAAGAGTTAGTAAGTCAGTGATAACTAAATAACACAGTAGTTAGAATTAAATTTTTTAACAAGATGTTTATGCCTCACTTTTTGACTCTTAAGCTAGTTTAGTCTTGAGTATAAGATGAGAAGGCCTGGAATGGCAAATCAATGTCTTGTTTCTTCAAAATACATTCAATTCCGCAATGTTTTGCAATGGGGCTGGGTTTCATAAGAGGTTACCAGGGTAACCCATGTTGGGGGCCAAAACCTAGGAAGAAACACCAGGGTAACCTTTGCAATTATTGTGATGACACTCCACCTAAATTAATAGTTAACCTTGCATACTTAGTACATTCGATTGTCTAAAATCTAGAAGCAATGTAACCATCAGTTAGTTATGTACTTGTGTCTAGGGTTAGAAGATTATGTCTAGGTAACCATATTACTATCTCCTAGCACGGGGGGTGGACCTATGGGTACCACATGGTTGGGTGGAACATGCACCTTACTCCATTGGGTCCCCAGTTTATGATCATGGCAATGAGAGATTCATGGATGGAGAGCTCGTACTTGGATATAGATGTATTTTCTTTATTGCATTATTGTAAAGCTTGTATTGTAAAACATCCCTCAATTGTTTATGAGGTGAAAATTGTAAAATGTAGTTGTAATTATTGTTGATCTACCTCATTAGATGAATGAGTATTGTATTATCTTAGCAAATGCAATGTAAGAAACATTTTTGTAATTTATATTATCTTGAATGGAATTTTCATATGTTATGCAATATCTATTTTTAATGTTTATGTTAATTCATTATAAGCAATGTGAAATACTAAAGTTGTCTATGGAAACTCAAGTAGTGTAACGTCGCATAACTTAGTGAATGTATGCAACCAATTAACTTAATATTAATATAAAAAATATGTTTTTACACCTTTATACACAATTGCAACATTTTTTAGGTTATTAAGATGGGGAATTATAGATTGGTATTAGAGCCAAGGTTACAAACAATGGACACTCTGGGTAATCGTGAGCCCATTAGGTTGACCTAGTACGTAGTGTCGCTATTTGTTAGCCTTGGTTGAATAGTATCTAAGACTCGTTATTGTTATATGTAGGAGCATGCCTAAGCGAGGTGGAGGCCGAGGGCCAGTCCCTCAGGTTACTCCCTCTCTGAGCCCTCATCACAGTGATCAGGTAAAACAGTTGGATCAAAGGAATGAGGGACAAAATCCTAAACAGTTAGGAGTAGAGGGTTCACAGATATGTCCATTATTAGAGGAGGTCTTAGCTTGACTCGGACCTAGACAGGAAGTTGAGTAGGAGGTTGTTAGAGAGATGGATAGATCTCCTAGGAGAGTAGATGATACAGTGTATCAGGATGTTACTGCAGGACACATGAGGGCACGCCCTCCTACCTTTGATGGTATAGGACGTGGCTTAGAGGCAAAGACCTGGCTATTGGATTTGGGTAGATGCTTCGCCATGCACCCTTACGGTAGCAATACCCGAGCAAGATGCGCTATTATGCATCTGAGAGGATTCGCCTCTACTTGGTGGCGCCTGGAGGAGCAGAATCTCCACTTAGATATTGGGTCAATGTCTTAGGAGATGTTCCCTGAGAGGTTTAGAGCACGGTTCCTATCGAAACACTAGAGGCAGCGTCGGGCTGACGAGTTCCATGATCTATGTTAGTTGGCTCTATCTCTTGAGCAATATGAATGTAGATTCTATGAACTCAAGCAATATGCTGGTATTGGCGATGATGAGCCTATGCTAGTATAGCACTTCATCAGGTGTTTAAATGCTTGCATTAGTGGTGGTGTTAGATTTTTTGAGCCAAAGACTATGGAAGTTGCGGTGGAGAAGGCTCGTATAGTGGAAGAGAACCTTGTTATGGCGTTAGGTAGTCACACAAGAGTACATAGTGGTAGTGCTCCTGCAACAAGTTTTAGTCCACAGGGTGGACAGGCACAGATAGGAGGTTCCTCTAGGAACCAACAGACACCCACAAAGGGTGGGCAGCAACAACAACAACAATGTACACCTCAAAAGAATAATAATCCACAACCACAACAAGGTAATAGTCCTCAAACAGGAAAGAGTCGCAACTGGTGGTGCAACAAGCGCAATAGGCAAGATCAGCCTGTGCAGAGTGCTTAGTCTACTATCAGTAGAGGTAGTTTCCAGCAATCTAATGCACCTTCAGGTGGTAGAGGATTTGATAGAGGCATAGGTTGTTATTCGTGTGGACAGCAGGGACACATAGCTAGGCAGTGTCCAATGAGAGGTTCTATTGGTTTTGGGCCTCGACCTACAATTTCAGAGCCTACAGTGGGTGATGCAGGATGATCACATATAGTATATGCAGCGGTTAATGACCACCAAGTCAATCACTAGAACACAGTGGTCGAGACTTCAGGTAAGTTACATGGTGTTAGTGTTTCCATTCTTTTTGATTCTGGAGCTACCGACTCCTTTATTTCACTGACCATTGTTGACCGATGTGGTCTCGTGGTGGTAAAACAAGGTGGTAAGTGGCAGGTTGAATTCGCCTTTGGGGTGAAAGTAGCAGTAGAAAACTTAGTACATAATTGTGAACTTAAAATTGGTACATTAACTACCTTAGTAGATTTATATGTTACACCTTTAGGATCGTATGACATAGTTCTAGGTATGGATTGGTTAGCATCTTATAAATGTTGTGATTGACTATTGACTCAAGATAGTTACTTGCATTAATGATTCAGGTGCGAAAGTGGAAATTATAGATGTTCAAAGACCTATCTCTTTGCAGATGATATCTGCTATGCAATTAAAGAGATGTCTTCGTCAGGGTTGTAAACTATTTGCAACAACAGTTACAGATTTGGAAGAAGGTGAGAGTCGAGAGGTATCTCTTGATGATCATCCTATTCTTAGGGAATTTGCTAACGTGTTTCCAGATGATATACCTGGAATGCCACCGAAGAGGGATATTGACTTTAGAGTTGATCTAGTTCCTGGAGCTGAGCCTATTTCTAGAGCTCCATATAGAATGATGACTCAGGAGTTAGAGGAACTTCGTATCCAATTAGAGGAATTATTAGAAAAGGGGTTCATTCATCCAAGTGTTTCCCCTTGGGGAGCACCTGTCATCTTCGTAAAGAAGAAGGATGGGTCACTTAGATTGTGTATTGACTATTGTCAATTGAACAAGGTTATGATTAAGAATCATTATCCTTTGCCTAGAGTCGATGATCTTTTCGATTAGATCAAGGGAGCTAATGTGTTCTCTCAAATCGATTTGAAGTCTAGTTATCATCAATTGTGAATTGTTGAAGCAGATATTCATAAAACTGCATTTCGTACTCATTATGGGCACTATGAATTCACGGTAGTACCATTTGGGTTAACGAATGCACCATCAGTATTCATGAGTTTAATGAATGGTGTTTTTCGTACATACCTTTATCACTTTGTCCTTGTATTTCTCGATGATATTTTGATCTATTCAAGAAACATGAAGGAACATGAAGAAAACTTGAGACAAGTATTGCAATGTTTAAGGGAAAATCAATTATATGCGAACCTAAAGAAGTGTGACTTCTTTCAAACTGAGATTAAATATCTTGGACATGTGATATCTGGAAAAGGTATTGTTGTGGATCCTTCAAAGATTCAAGCTATTGTAGATTGGCCCGCGCCTACTAATGTAGGTGAAGTTCATAGTTTTATGGGTCTAGCTAGTTATTATAGGCGGTTTGTTGAGGGATTTTCTAGAATTGGTCACCCTATTACTTCTCTTCATAGAAAAGGGAAGAAGTTTGTTTGGACAGAGTAGTGTCAGTTGGCTTTTCGGACACTCAAAGAAAAGTTGACTAATGCGCCTATACTGATTGTTCCGGATCCTACAAAGGATTTTGTAGTATGCACGGATGCATCCTTAGAGGGCTTGGGAGCAGTTCTGATACAAGATGGGCATGTGATTGCTTATGAGTCTCGCAAACTCAAGGATCATGAATTAAACTATCCCACTCATGATTTAGAACTAGCTGCGGTAGTGCATGCATTAGTTCGATGGAGGCATTTCTTATTAGGTCATCATATCGAACTTCATATTGATCATCGTAGTCTACAATACATTTTCACGCAACCTAACTTGAATGCTAGGCAGAGATGGTGGATGGAGTTCTTGTGTGAGTATGATTTTGAAGTGAAATATGTTCAAGGAAAAGAGAACTTAGTGGCTGACGCTCTTATTCGTCGTCGTCATGAGATCTCTGCTTCTACTCTTGAAGTAGATTTGAGAGGTCAAATATTAGTTGCACTTCCTACGGATAGATTATATCAGGAAGTGAGGTCAGAGATTGAATTTGGTAGACCTTTAGAAGGTTGTTTTGCAAGGTATGTCCTAGAATCAGATGGTATATTATAGCATTTAGGTCATATTTATGTACCACATTTTGAGGGTCTTCATACATTAATTATGACTGAAGCTCATAGAGCTCTGTACTCAGCTCATCCAGGTGTTAAGAAAATGCATATCGATCTTCGGCAATTGTATTTTTGGCCTGGTATGAAACGTGATATTGCTGACTATGTATCGAGATGTCTTGAATGCCAGCGAGTCAAAGCTGAGCATCAACATCTCGTTGGATTATTGCAGCCACATCTCATTCCTAAATGGAAATGGGATATTATATATGTTGACTCTATTGTAGGGTTACCTACGTCATCATGTCGACATGATGCCATTATGGTAACTATTGACCAATTGACTAAAGTAGCTCATTTTTCACCAGTACGATCATCTTACAATGCTTCATCCATAGCTAAGATATTCATGGAGGACATAGTTATATTGCATGGGATTCCTCATAGGATTATTTTTGATAGAGATCCTGTATTCACTTCAGCCCTATGGACTTCATTACAACATGCTCTAGGTACATAGTTGAACTTTAGTTCAGCGTATCATCCTCAAACTGATGGACAAACGGAGAGAGTTAACCAAATATTAGAGGATATGCTTAGAATGTACATAATGGACCAACAATCATGTTGGGAGGATTATCTATATTTAGTAGAATTTGCTTACAATAATGGATATCAGAGTTCCATAGGTATGCCACCATTTCAGGCATTATACAGTCATCCTTGTCGAACTCCACTGAGTTGGGATCGACTTGAGGATAGAGTATTACTTGGACCTAAGATGCTTCGAGATATGGAGCAACAGGTTGACCATATTAGAGAACATTTGATAGCAGCACAGGATAGGCAAAAGAAGTATGTCAATGTGCATAGAATAGACCAACAATTTGCAGTTAGAGATAGAGTGTTTCTTCGAGTGCGACCACGAAAGAGTCCAATCCGTTATGGAAAAGGCTCTAAGCTTGTGCCTTGTTTTGTTGGGCCATTTGAGATCTTAGAGAGAATTGGTCCTATGGCGTATCGACTCACCTTACCACCTAGTTTGTCACATATTCATGATGTTTTTCATGTATCATTTCTTAGACCATATCATCCCGACATTTCTCATGTACTTGATTGGAATGTGTTACAGGTAGAGGACGGGCAGCTGGCTTTGGAGCCCATGGCCATTCTATAGCACTGGATGCTCAGTCTCAGGGGTTGAGATGTTGATCAGGTGAGGGTCCAATGGGATCCTAGCCATGAGGTTTCTGCTACTTGGGAGGATGCGACACGCATGAGGGAACTTTATCCCTATCTATTCACAGGCTTCCATGAGCAAGCCTGATCCTAGGGGGAAGGATGTAGTGCCCCTCCATTTATGCTTATGTTTTCAGTTACATGTTTCATACTGTTATACTTTGGCATTTTGTTGGATATTTTTTATCGTTGGTTTTGAGTGACAGTGGATTCACTTTGTGACATGATGATACATTATATTGCGATATTTGATTTTTGATATGCTTTGAGATTGCGTAGATTTTTTCCTTTAGTTGATTATTGCTATGTATATGTTTATGATGGACTAACTATTATTTTAATTCGTTAGTTTGATGTGACGTGTATTGGTGTGGAGAATGGAATCGCATCACTTGCTTACGAGTGCCTTGTGATGTTCGTGATTTTCTCCGCACGGTGTGCCTATACAATGGATTATATATATATATGCATGTTATTGCTTGGTTGTAGGATTGTAGGTACATGACACTGACTCCACCTGGTTACTCAGGTCTGAGCGTGTCAAGACTCAACGGAAATGTTGATTGGGAGGTAGTAGCATAGTTTATCCTAGTCTAGCCTATAACCCAGTCATAGTACATCATCAGTTTAGTTTGGAGTCTTAGATGGTTTTGTATGTTTCTATTTGGATTATTTGCTTGAAAGGAAAATTTAGGTAATTTTTTTTAATGTTAGTTTACTATGTTTTAATTTACTGTTATTTAAATTAATTTTTTACATTAAAATAAGGTTTTACATTTTATTTAATTAATTAATTATTTTTTTGGGTTAAATAATTTGATCTTAAAAGATTAAATTTATTTAATTATATAAATTAATTAATTAAATTAAATTGTTTTAAATGTGTGAATAAATTTTATTTAAAATTAATTGTATATTAGGAAATGGTGTTTAAATTATTAAATAAATTTTGTAAATTGAAATTTCAAATTTTAAATAAATTAATTCATGCAAATCTTGAAAGGCAAGATTTCTGAGTTGTTGAAGATATTTTGTGCTTCTCAACATGTGTGCAAGTTGCATTTATGATTTTTGTTGAAAAATTTACTGGAGGTTATTTTGGATCTGGGAAATACATAAGAGGTTATCAATTTTTCTTCACAGGAAAATATTTGAGCTCTGTTAAAAAAAATTCTGTTTTATTTTTGGTTAGTGTTGTAAATTGGTGGAAGTTCTTTGGTTGGCTTTCTAGAAATTGGTGTTCAGGAAAGGCTTTGGAAGTTATAGGCAACAGAGGCAACAAAGGCATCATCACCAGACAATTTTCTGAAGCTAAGGAAGCGGGTATTTTCCTGGTGTTTTAATTTATTGTTTTTGAAAAAGAATTTATGAGAAAATAATATTTCATGTTATTAAATCTCTGTACTTCTCGGGAAAGATATTGTTCATTGAATTTTTGTTTGTAAAGATTTATTGGATTCATAAAGTTTATGTGGCATACCTTCTGTGGAAAATATGTATATTAGAGAAGAGAAAAACGTTTAAAGGGAAATGGATTTTAAAACCCTGTAGAAATTTCTTTTACAGTTTCCCCATATTAATACTTTGTTGAAATTTCTGAAGATTTCCCCATATGATTAACCTGTTGAATTTGTATTTATATATATATTTTATAAAAATATAAATAATTTCATATATAAATTGAATTGTGAAGCCTTTGTTTTGAAAGTTTGTTTTAATTACTATTCTAGAGAATTTGAGAATTTTTTTTTTTAAAGATGTGAAATCGCCATACGTTTTTATGCATATATTATATTGTTGTTATTATTTTTATATGTTAGGAAAAAAAAATTAAATTTAAAAAGAGCCCAAGCTCTATTATTATAGAGAGTCGAAGCTCTATGGGCGGGGCTACCCATAGCCGACCCCTCAAGGGGATGGCAGCAGGGGCTGAGCCCAGTGCCACCCTCCCAGACTGCGCTCGGCTCAGCCACCGTGGCCGAGCATGTGGGGCGGGCTGCGTAGGCAGCCCTACCCACAGCGCTACTTGTGTATGAATGGGCTTAGCCCTAACTTTTGGTCTATGAATTTTTTGCGGATTTGAAAATTATATGGTTTAAAATTGAATTCAGATATGAATCCGATTTGGGGTTTCAATGTTTTGTAAAATGTATTTATATATATGTATATTTATATATGTATATATGTATATATATTTATATATATATTAATTAACTAATTATATATTATTTAAATAAATCTTTAAACTTACATTTAAACAGTAGGAAATAAGATATTCTTTGAAGTATAAAGATATGTCAAGAATAACATCAGTTAGAAGTATAATAGTAAAGTTGAAAAATAAGATTTGATAGATATTGATAAGTGTAGATGTGAAAGTTAAATTAGAATTAAATGATGTTATTTTATATATTGATTGAGAAGAGAAGTATGATAGAGATGTTTTAATTTCTTTCTAATTCACTTGAAAGACTGGGTTTAGTAAATCCGAATAATAGAAATATGTTTTCTTGATTTGCTTTAGCGGTGTTTCTAATTGGGCAATTGGGGAAAGTCTTAGATGTATAAGTCTTCCAGACCATTTGTAAAATGTGGGGATTGTGATTGTTAAAATTAAATTCTTGAGTTAGCTAAGGTTGTGTACAAGGTATTTGCGTGGTGTTAGACACCTGATTTTGTGAACATATACATTGATGTTTGTTATGAAAAGTGTAGAATTTCTTGTTGTATTTTTGTACACCTTGTAAACCTTAGTCAATAAAACTTAGACTCCTTTGTTATGTTTAGGGGAGTGGCGCTATGTAAGGGCCGACACATAAAGTGGTGTCAGGGTAACTTGCAAAGAGTTAGTAAGTCAGTGATAACTAAATAACACAGTAGTTAGAATTAAATTTTTTAACAAGATGTTTATGCCTCACTTTTTGACTCTTGAGCTAGTTCAGTCTTGAGTATAAGATGAGAAGGCCTAGAATGGAAAATCGATGTCTTGTTTCTTCAAAAGACATTCGATTCCATAATGGTTTGCAATGGGGCCAGGTTTCGCAAGAGGTTACTAGGGTAACCCATGTTGGGGGCCAGAACCTAGGAAGAAACACCAAGGTAACCTTTGCAATTATTGTGATGACACTCCACCTAAAATAACAGTTAACCTTGTGTACTTAGTACATTCGATTGTCTAAAATCTGGAAGCAATGTAACCATCAGTTAGTTGTGTACTTGTGTCTAGGGTAAGAAGATTATGTCTTGGTAACCATATTACTATCTCCTAGCATGGGGGGTGGACCTACGGGTACCACATGGTTGGGTGGAATGTGCACCTTACTCCGTTGGGTCCCCAATTTATGATCATGGCAACAAGAGCTTCATGGATGGAGAGCTCGTACTTGGATACAGATGTATTTTCTTTATGGCATTATTGTAAAGCTTATATTGTAAAACATCCCTCAATTGTTTATGAGGTGAACATTGTAAAATGTAGTTGTAATTATTGTTGATCTACCTCATCAGATGAATGAGTATTGTATTATCTTAGCAAATGCAATGTAAGAAACATGTTTGTACTTTATATTATCTTGAATGGAATTTTCATATGTTATGCAATATCTATTTTTAATGTTTATGTTAATTCATTATAAGCAATGCGAAATACTAAAGTTGTCTATGGAAACTCAAGTAGTGTAACATCGCATAACTTAGTGAATGTATGCAACCAATTAACTTAATATTAATATAAAAAAATTATTTTTACACCTTTATACACAATTGCAACATTCTTTAGGTTATTAAGACAGGGCATTACACAACCCCTAGACACGTCAATATTTAGCATTAAGGTACTGCTCCTTGACTACTTTCTATCTTGAGCTAGTACTACCCCTAAACACCTATCAATCTCAATCTTATAAGTTTTTCTCCTTGACTAATTGTATCCATCTCGAGCAAGTGTTGCCTCTAGACACCTATCAATCTTGAGCAAGAAGGTACTACTCCTTGAATTTTGTCCATCTCGAGCAAGTACTGCCCCTAGACACCTATCAATCTCGAGCAAGAAGGTACTACTCCTTGACTTCTCTTACCACTGTGATTGGAAGATATATCCCTAACGTGATTAAGCAGGTTCCTAACTTAGTTTCAGCTATGTATGACATTAATAGATATTTCCTATGGTAGTATTACACACTCATAGACTCTTCTTAGTTGGAAGTAAGGTAGCTCTTTTCCCCCATGATAGTTTGTGGTTGATACCCTACTTATATTTAATCCCTTAATATACATTTCCAAACAAGGACCTATAGGTGATATATTTTCTCATATCATAACAAAATTTTGCTACTTGATCACATAAGACTATCTTAGTAGCCAACAAGCATATCAAAAATTAACCAAGTGGTTAACTATGATAGTCTTGGCAACCAACATTACATGGCATAAATTAAATGTGTGATTAACTATGGCTGTCCTAGTAGCCAACAAAACATATCATAATTTAAGATAGACCTAGCAACCAACAATGCAATATGGTGATGAGAAGATTTAGCATCTTTAAGAGCATGAGTGATAGTAATATAGGTATATAATTCCTAATTTATTGCGCAGCAATATATCCTCTCAATCTTCCCATCCTTCCTTCTTCTTGCATATGAGATTACAGAAAAAGGGTAGTTTAGAGGTGGAATTGATTGTATAGCTAGCAACTAGGGTGATTTGGTAAGCAACATCTATATCACTCCTTCTATGACTTCGGTTAAAGATTCATGGTTTCTACACTAAATATTTTGGTTATTTTATTTCTTACTTCTAATGCTAATAAATGTATGAATAGTTTTGGGCAACAACTAATGACCCCCTTTTTTTACATGAATTTATTGATTACAATTATGATAGTTGTTATAGTTAATTAAGTAAAGCAATAAATGTTTAAATGAAATATTTTAATGAACTCTAACTGGTATGAAGAGTGATCGAGGGTTACGGGACATAATAACCCGACCAAAATAACCCTGGACAAAATAACCCAGTCATAATAACCTAGGGAAAAAATAACCCAGGGTCATAATAACCCAAGCCAAAATAACCCATGGTCAGAATAACCCATGGACAAAATATCCCCATAAGAATATAGAGAAAGGAAAACAAAATTTATAAATTACATGTATGTTGCTAAAGAAACTTTATTATTTAAAATTTCAATTAAAGTGTCAAATTATGAGCAATGCCTCTTATATAATCTAAAATGTTACAGTTGTCATAACCATCAACCAATATTTGTATTCTTTATTTGAGTTCACGGTATTTTTTCCTGCTTGGTTTCCTAGTGTATCCAGCCATATATTTCTCTATTCTATTCGCTTGGAGACTCTGTTCTTTTTTCACTACTTTGATGAATTTCCAAACTGAGTTGTGTGATGCTTGAAGTAATTCACTAAATCCTCTTTGCCATCCCTCAATAGTATTATTGGTTATGGGAAGACATCTTGAATAGCTAAATAACATTTCCACATTGTGATTGGAAACTTGGGTGATCATCTGTTGCCTCTTCTGGTTAGTCTTCCAATCCATGTGTCTTCAAAATGATCAATTAGGGGTTGTAGGTTCTCCTCATGTTCTACATAATAAGGAGATTGCAGAAGTGTTTCAAATGCATCAATTACGTCTATATGAGGCATGAAAGCTAATGCAACAATTTTCTTGATCTCATATGCAAATACTTCATCGGTACTGTAATGTGTTTGTAGACCTTCTTGAAATTTCCTCCACAAGCATTGAGATAAATGGAAAAAACATCCCCGAATAGTGGCATTTGGAAAATTTTCAGAAATAGCTCCCATGAAACCTAATTCAAAATCAATAAGTATAGTTTTTGGGTTTAGATCAGGTTGAAGTTATTTTAATTTTGCAAGTACTCGTGTATAAGTGGTTCTTGTTTTGTTGCTCATAAGAATATAAATGAGTCGAAATATTGCATCATTTTGCAAGCCAACAATCATGTACAATTGTTGAAAAATACTTGGCACTGTTTTAAATGTACCGTCACTAAACCAATTTTCAGATTATTTCAGTAATTGCAAATTGTGTGGTGGTGAATATTAAAAAATGATTCTCATCATTACTATCATGAAAAAGAAAAATTTCCCCTCTATTGGTAATTGTATATTCAACTGGTAAGATAAGATATGCTGATGTGTGAGGATTTGGTGGTGGTGCTTCAAATCTTAATCTTTTTCTTCGAATCATTTTGGATAATGCATGGGTTGATGGTATTGCTCGTGCTACAGGTAATGAAATATTAGAGCATGAAGTAGCGATGATATTTCTTGTAGAATCTTGAGTTGAGCATGCCATGTCTTTCATTTCTTTCAATTTTTGTTTGACAGTGATCATCTTAGGTTTTGGAGCATGATTATGTTTTGTACTGCTAATCACATCACCATATTCTATTTGTGTTGTAGTATAGCACCAACTTGAACATTTATTTGTAAAATATTCCACACAACACTAGATCATTTTATTGATGCCTTGTCGATGAAACGAAAATTTGTAACCATCTACAATAAGTAAATTCTTTTTTTTTAACTTGTTAAAAACTAAAGAGGCATTGTATATATTAAAAATTATAAAGAATGTGTTGGTTCCCTAAAAAGTATATTAATTTTTTGTACACTCTTTTAGAAAACCCTAGGAAAATTTAAAAGTGTTCAAAAAAATATATTACAAAATATCTTCTTTTATGAATTTGGGTTTCTCCTCTTCTTATCACTCTACACACTCTTACTTCTTCTCCCCTTCTTCCTTTCTTTACTTCTCTTAATTCTACCACTTTATATATCTTCTTAATGCCTTTTCGTTTATATCTTTTCATAATAACTATTAATCAAATTATTCCCACGAAATTGCCTTTATTTTTATAATTATTTACCATTTTATAGGTTATTTAAGCATATTTAAGGCTATTTTAGGGGTATATAATGGATCTAAGGTCTAAAAATGACCTAAATAGCCTCTATGGTGCCTCACAATCATATTTATAATTTATTTTATGTCATTTCTAGTTTACTAGGTTGATCTAAAATGACCATGGGTTATTTTGTCCAAGGGTTATTTTGACCACAGGTTATTTTTTCCATGGGTTATTATGACCCTAGGTTATTTTGGTCAAGTTATTTTGTCTAGGGTTATTTTGGCCGGGTTATTATGTCCTGATACCTGATCAAGAGTAGTTTTCTAACAATAAGGCTCCAAATAACGTGGTTGTGAGACCACCCATTCTCAAACTCATTTATTCATGGCACCCATATTTAGGCAACACAGAACTAAGGTTAAAGAACCAAAGATTGTGGCAAAGACACCATTATCACATTTTAGTTACAACTAGGTTACGAATTTTGGGATTTGAAGAGTATGATTTACCACTTGCAGTGCTAAAGAAAAGGTTTGATACATGTTGGTCAAAACAAGTTTCAAAGAGACTCTTGTAATTGGAGTTTTGAGTTATCCTTTAAATCTTTATTAACATCACAAGATTTCCTAGACTTACATTGTACTCCAATATGAGCAGAGAATGAACAAGTATGGTGTAGAAAATAAGGTAAAATCTAATGCTTAGCTGCAAAGTCAAAATTTAAAAGAAAACCTCAAACTATAACCCTCATTTATGGAGTATTATTATTAATAGTAAAATAAAACAGTTTATAGAAAGATAATCATAAGAGATGCAAGTTTTTGCAATCTTAAGACCATCCCTAGCTTTTGTCAAATGAATCCAAGCCAAAAGTAAGATTTTATTATGAATATTGTATTATAATCAAAATCTATGGCTGGGAAGAGGATTCAAAACCCGAGATTGAATCATCCAAGTGTAAGGCATTTGAAATAGCACTAAAAAAGTTACCCTAGTTTCCTCTGCCTTCCTAGATCTACTCAACTACCTTTCACCTCCTCTCTCTACTCCACAAACTTTTGGCGTGCTTTTTTTTAAAAGTTTGCAAGTGATTATAAAGGAAAGCGTAGTTTTTCTTCCACATCCTACAGACTGAGTACTTGGAACTGGGGTGTCATGCCCATTAATGGCATGACCTCCCTTCCTCCTCTCTTCCATGCTTCCTAATAAATTTGATGATTCCCTACTGTGGGTGGAGAGTTGCACCATAATAACATTTCTTGTTCGAATTCCCTCTATTTCATTTCATTTTATTTTGCTTCTCTACTTCATTTACGAGAAATTGATAAATGGACTTTATTTAGTTGCTCCAAATTTATATGGTGCCTTAATAGTGATATAGTTTGGTTATTTTATTTTATTTTATTTTAAATACTTCATGGACTTACATTTTATGATTTATTATTTATTTAGTTACTTATTCTAATCTTTATTTATTATTATTAATATATATATAATTTTATTTTTTTATATATTACCATTCCTTAATAAATTATAACATTATTTGATGTTTTCAATTGATCCAAATGAATCAAACTATTTGATGTCTTCATCTAGCAGGAATGATAACTATGGAAATTTAATAGATGACTAAGGTCCTAGGCTTAAATGAACTTCAAGTTGTCAGGAATTACTAGCAAGGTCCCTGCACTAGAATGATATTACCAATTGATTGTCTCTCATCCCACTAGACCACAAAATCTGCCTCATCATGCACCCCGAGTCCTGCAACCAATGACAAACCTCACGCAAGTCCAATAACCAAGTTATTAGTGTGAGTCAACTTAGACAATTGAATGCATCAAATTTAAAATAACATAATAAGATTAATAACCACATTCATTAATATTAACATCAAGGTTAACAATTAGCACACACACACACTCACATACATTTATGTCTACATAATAAAATCTGAAAATCCACCCCTGGTCCAAATTACATTGGGGCTAGGGGTCATGCAAAATATTTAGCAAGGTATCTAGGGGATATGACATTCTCTTCTTCAAAGAAGATATTTTTAATTTTACATAGGATTTTTTTCTTTTTACCATGGTTTGATACATTGTTTTTGAAAACTACTTGAAGTATTTCTCTTATGTTTCTCTATATATCATCATTGTCATATGGTAGTTTTATGAGATTATTTTATATGTACATGTATGTTATTGAAATTGTGAAATGAGGATAGAAATGGTGCTTTAGGTATACAATATTATAGAATATTTATAAATTAATTGTGCTATCTTTGATATTGGAGTTTATTTTTCATTTCCATTACTTAAAAACATAAGTTGTGAAAATTAACAACCTCAACTAACTTACAAATTTTGCTTCACAAAATTGGGCTCCACATACAAATTAACATTTAAATATATCACAAAGCACTATCAAGTTAGTTATTATTGCTGCCTAATGGGAAAAGCTTTTTCTTTTTACCATGGTTTGATATATTGTTTTGGAAAACTACTTGAAGTATTCCTCTTATGTTTCTCTATATATCATCATTATCATATGGTAGTTTTATAAGATTATTTTATATGTACATATATGTTAACGAAATGTTGTAAATAATAATTGGTCTTTATGAATCATGATGATTTTCTAGCTCTCACCATAATTAGTCCTGTCAGAGGGTTTTTTGGTTTATCCATGAACTTTCTGCAAGGTTTTAGCTTATTCATAACGTTTTGGAGAGTTACAGTTTATATGTAATTTTTACTCTCGATTAATAGCTTTTTGAAGGCTTTTCTATGTTTATTTTCAACCTTATAGTGATGTCAAGGATGATCACATCTTTTTTGCATTATATGTAATAAATAATAATGCATCCCAATCATGTTTATAATCTACATTATTGAGAACTATATGGGGGTATGGTAAATAGAGAAAATAACCATTGCCTTGTTTTTACTTTACCTTGTTCTTTTTCTAGTTGAAATATAATCTACTTGAACAACAATAGTCTATAAAAAGACCATTTATTTGATGGGAGATCCATGGCAGGTCTTGCATAATTAGATGTGGAATATATCATAGACAAAGAATTATATGTTTGATGGATATTCTTTGACTGAGATTGGAGAAATAATGGCAATAATTTAGGTATAATATTTATCTATAGAAGAAAAGAAAGACAAATATAGTGTCATTTCACAATAATCTTCTAAATTCATCGTTTGATTTTTGTTTACTAGAAATTTTCTTACTCTTTAATGTCAGTTTGTTTTAGGAAAAATTTACTAGTTAGGAGCTCCAAGTTTTGTAAAGATTATAAATATTAGCTAAAGATTAGTCCATAAGTTTATGGGTTCAATTGAGGACCTATTTATCCACTTGAGAAAACTCTTTTAAGAACTAAATGCATGCTAAAAAGATATCCTTACCAATTTATTTTAGCTACCTTCTTGTAAGATTTGTAAAATTGCTAAAAATAATGAAGCACCACTAATATGTAGAAATGCTCAGGACAGGCACAAACAAAAGAAACTAGCCTTTTCTTTTACTTCTTGTAGGAGCTTAGAATGCTTGAAATCCCTTAAATGTAGTTCCATGGGTGATATTCAGTAGTAGTGTTAACAAGATTAAGAAAAATGGTAGTTCATGTTAACTTACCCTCAGACACATGTTAACTTATATAGCTTTTTAGTATATTGAATGGTATTCATTTACATCTATGTAGCTAGAAATTGTATTTCTTCTAATCTTGCTCAGATTTGTGTGTTATGTCACAGTGGCTAGAAGCTTCATATAGATCTAAATTTGATGTCGCTGCTTTTTGGGGATGTGAATGTGGTAGAGGTGATGTATACTAGTCACAAAATAGTTGTATTAATAGAGGAAATGCATAATAGTCACAAAATAGTTGCATTTTTTTTAAGTTGACAACTAGAAAATGCTACAATTTACTTAGAAAACATACTATATTAGCCATTTTTTCTCCTACATGTATTGAAATCTCATTTAGTATGTTATTATTGAATTGTAATTCCCATAGAACAATTCTGGTAGGTTTAAAATGAACCATCCCATTGACTATTGAATTGTATTTCCCACAAAACAACACAATTGGATCTTGGTCAACTTCAACAGGAAAAAAAGATATAACAAAATAAATTTTTGAAGTTTCATTTTACATTGAATCTTCTCCAATAATTTGATCTTAAAACACAACCGGATGCAAAGGATGACACTCAAATCTTTTGTAGAATGACTAGTGACAAAACACTGCATCCACAATAGAAAACAATAGAACCAAAATCCACCAAATCGGTAAAATTAATAGTGAATGCTAAAAGTGCATGGTATCTCATGCAATTTCCAATTAGTTACTGAATGAGTGAATAGATGGATTGTGCTATAATGATTATAACATTGCATTTTAAAATAATTAGAAATATTAGTGCAAAATATAAAACATACAACAACATTGTCAAAAATATTATAATCTCCTCAGAAAAGCATATGTTTGTGTAGATAAATAGATGCAAGTTTCACAAATATTTCTTCCCAACACATATCAAAAACAACCAAAAGGCTTATTTACAAACATTGTTTGGTGATCATTGTCTGTGGTATCAGCTCCACGCTCACTACCAACAAGAATTCTTGCAAACCCACAACACAGACTTGTTGTTTTCCACTTTGAATTCTTGTAGACCCACAACATAGACTTGTTATTTTCCATCCTCTCTAATGCATAGCTTCTTGTATCTATAGTAAACAAAGAACTACTAAGAAAAAAAATCATCAATACAATTTTCTTACTAAAAAATAGCTCTAGATAAATGGAATCCAAAAGTTTAGGATCAATAATCTAGACAACAAGCCTTCTTTCACTCAGTAGATCATAAAGCTTACCACCATAAATTTCAAACAAGCTAACATATAATTGAAATCCCTAGTTTACATAAACTTGCTGCATCAATCTCAAAATGTCCTCTGAAGCCTTGAGTGGCAAGGGCTCCATTGTATAAGTATTTCCACTCCTTGTAACATATACAGTTTAAGATAAGTACAAGTTGATATCTTAGTTATGTGATAACAGTATAAATTGGGCTATATTACTAATGGTATAGTTACAAGCTTCAATGGTAGTTTAGCATTTCCCTAGAAACAAAATCATTTACTAGTGATATTGATAGAAAATGGAGTGTAGCCAAGAGACTTTCCTATTTGTTCATATGCAAAGCAAGTTGCTTTAGTATGATTGAATATTGTTGGAAAAATGGGCTCCATAGTTACTCGGTACACCTACAAAAGAGTATGACATTTAACCGCATGCTTCAACAAGATTCAATACATAATCTAGTCACAAGCCACAAGTTATATAAACATTATCTAAAATTATAAAATTTTATTGGCTGAGATGTTGCTTCACTTCTTTATTTGAAACTTGTTCATCTAACATTGCATCAAAAAAAAAATCATGCTTCTCAACTCCCCAAGGTCTTGGGTTCGACTCTGAGGCCTAGGCTTAACTGATGCATGCAGCTTGTGAGTAGTCATGTGCATCCCCAAGGGGCTACTCTCGCCCCAACTCGCCCCTTTTGATCCCCAAATTGGCATTTGTAAGACCAAGGTAAGGTGAGGCTGGGCACTGGGCTAGGTTGTGAGGATACCCCTAGGTTATCCAAAAAAAAACATATGCAGTCAAATCCACCTGTAGAGCAACCATACTCGTTATCTTAGATATCTCATAACATTTAGTGTAAACTAAATCCGGCTTGTCTAGTATGTATACAAAACATTGAGTTGAGTGAAATTGTAACGAGCACACATTAAATTATTTGAACCAAAATTCAAATCAAATAAGTAGGTTGCACATGATTTATGAAGAGCATGGAAAAGTCCTGTGTTCTTCAAATAATCGTTATCAGTAAGATGTTAGCAAAATTTTGAAATATAAACTTTAATTGCCTAAATAGAAAAAAAGCTAAATATATTTTAGTATTATTAAATTTTGATATATCAAATTTGGAAGACAAAATAGAAAAATGGAAAATGTTGTATATTTTAATATTGTTACATTTGAATAATCAAATTTAATGGCCAAAATAGGAAAATGTTATATATATTAGTTTTCAGAATCTTGAGCTATCAGAAAATCTAATTACCAATAAAAAGAAAAAGCTTAGCATTTTAGGGGAAAAAGCATGAATCGTGCTAATTAGTACCCCTAGATAGTCTATGGGGATATGTGGAACAAATAGAGACAACCACAGTTAAATACATCTAGATAAAGTACATGAGGCACAAGATCTCTAAACAAACAATATTCATCATACCTGCATCTATTTTTCTAGACAAACCTTATATGTTACTTGGGCACATAAAAACCCTAACCCATCCTCCCTACCATTCCCAAAACTTTAAAATTATCGACAAAGAAACAAAACTACTACCTAAACTAAAAATAAGTATTTCAATATTTGTAGGCATACCATTGACTTTGGAGGTAATTTTCTCTTAAACTTTTCCCTCACAATGCCACTATTGCTATGTGGTTTAGTTACTTTCCCCCAAATGGACATGAAAATGGTTCCATTTTTCTTCATTTTAGCCTTGTAGACATGCCTTTCTTTTTCCTTCATACCATTCCACTTCCTCTCATTGTTTACTCCCTCAATTTGAATGAGAGATCTATTTGGGTATTGATTTTATTTGGACTTGTTCAAATGTAATTAGTTAGAAAAGAATCATTATTATATCAATTAATTAGAGTCTAAAAATAAATGGATGAAACTGTAAGAGTAAGCAATCTCAAGAGATACATAAAAAGTAGAATCTTAGCAAATTTACATTTTGTACCCAAGATTGACTCCTTGTACATAGAGCCTAGAAAAAGACATGTGCCAAAGAGTTAACATCTAGATAAATTAGCAACATGTTTCATTCAAAATTTTGAGCAGTTGTGAAAAAATTCAAAATAATTGATTGGTTGTAGAAAATAAAATTTTAGCTAAAGTTTAGGATTTCAAGAAGAATTGGAAAGTTCAAAGATATATATATATATATAAATAACATTCAAAATTTTGATTATTCACACACAAAATATGAAATAACATAAAATAAATATGTCAAAGTTCAGTGTTTCAAAATCTGATACATCACATATAATTGGATAAAAACCAATCAATACAATCAACATGCAAATATCATATTGAATGATTGATCCATATTTCTAAGGTGATATCATGGAGAGGGTGAGAATCATAGCTAAATTTAAATAAACATTGAATCTTGTAGCAACAACTTGTTTACCTATTAATTAACTCAGTCTCCACTAGGGTCATCATGTCGACTCCAAATCGAGTGACCCTCTTAGTGAGAATCCTGCTTTGATGGATGTGTCAAGCCTTGGAGATAGTATAAGACATGTACACAATCTAATTACATTATGCCAAATTAGAATAATGTTATATATCTATATACATGTGTACAAATTATATACATACATGAGTACATGATTTAAAAAATTAAAATTCACGTGTCCACTAACATTAGTCACATCAACTAAATCAAACCTACGTACATGCTCCATCCTCATACTAGGTGTAACATGAGCTAACTCCCTCTTAAATATATATATACATATATAACATAAATGTGTACATTAGGACTATCTACAATTTAAGTAAAACAAGTAATTTAAAGGTTAAACAAGTTTAATTGTGAATGTGTGTACATACATACATACCTATGTATCAGGTGGTGTAAAATTTGCTGCAATGATCCTATCTATCAAGTTGGTTGTATAACGAGTCTCCCTAGCTAGCTCCAACATTGACGGGTGTAGTGGACAAACTAGGTGAGATGGCATTGACGACATGTCTTCACATAGTAGCATATCCACAAAACTTGACAATCCCATCATTTGCAACTAATCTTTAAGTAAATCCAGGCCCTAAGATGCATGATGTTGAACACTCACAGGACTAGTAGGTGTATCCTTTCCAGTAGTTGTATGATATGTAGGTGGATCTGACATATGTGTAGCATTGCCAAAGTGATGAGAATTTCATGAAGGACCTGTAGCCTGGATGTATCCTAGATGTGAATAGTACGCTCTACCCACATGTCCTCTGACCTCATGTATTGGGATCCCAAGCTCTACTGCAATGAAACCATATGCCTCCAATAGGCCATTTGACAAACAATGAGCTATACTCCAAAGCATCTAGTCTCCTTAAAGACCATCTATGTTTGAGGGTGAAAGGAAACTCGCCATACCATAAGGACCAATACCATGATCCAATGGTTTGGATTGTGCAAAATGACTCAACAAATATCTCCCCACACGATCAGTAGATATTGTAGATAAAACAACAATTGTATCATCAACACTGCCAATTGCTTCCCTTTGGGAAGAAAAGACAACTTGGTCTGCAATAGGTGCCAAGGTTGGGGAGATAGCATGCAATCTCTCCCCAACCAAATCCTGATAAGTTGGATGTTATATATTGATCTAATCAATGAAAAGTGTCCATGTTAGCAACCCTACCATGCCCTGACCATAATATTCTAGTAGGTCCAAGTAGTTGGCTTTGAGGCCCAAATGAACCATAGTGTACAATTTTTGTACAAAGTATTAAGGAATTTGGTCATTATTTGGATAACAACCAAATGCTACAAGAAAGTGTGGGTATATCAAAGGGCTTATCTAAGGTTTGATACATCGATTCACCTAATATCCCTTAATTGTGGTTCTCCCAATGTAATATGGAAAACATTGTGATTTGGTAGTTTCTTTTGGGTCTTGTGGTTGAACATCTATAAGAGAAACCCCCCCACTAATCTCTTGTTGCATCTGAGCAATAATAGTTGTTATAGTGTCAGTTGAATAAGCATGTGTGGTCTCAAATGTTTGTCTAATCTTCTCTAAGCTATCTAGAATTGACACACATGTATCCCTATTAGCCCTTGTGGTGGTGGGATTAGCTAGAATATCATGTAATTTATGGATCTCTCCTCATCTATTTTGGTAAATATACCCTTAGATGGTGGTCCCTAAGCTACCATATATGTCCCTGATTTGTCCAAAAAAAAAATCTTTAAACATCCTAATGTTTAAATTTAAGTGAACAAAAATAAATAGACTTTCTCTTTTGCATGCCAAAAAAAAAATTAGAAATAAAAATCCAGATACGAGGGAAGAGAAGAATTACAAACATCATCACTTTATTTCTTATTTCATAATTTATAGAAGCTCAGGCTTGAGAAATTAACTAGAATCTAAACTTAGCTATAAAAGTTGGCTTTCATTATCCCGTGCCAATGGGGTGGGTCGGGCTATAGGTTATGTGTTGGTACAAGAAACGAGGTGGCATACAACATTCCCTTGTTGGCATGGTATGGGAGGTGGGGAATGAAGTGAAGATCTTAATGAGGAGTATCATCAAACAAATTGAATTGATTTCCCAAAGTGGTGAAAGGAAAATTACATTCGATCATATGACAGTGAGCATTTATGTTGGCATGTTTTGTGGGTTTTTTAAAGGTGTTGGATGTAGGATATTGCACAACCATTTGGATGTTAACAGTTCAAGGAAGCATTAGAGAGGAAATTATGGAGACTTTGATCCATTTGATAGCCACACGCAAGCTTTGGGAATTTCTAGGGAAGATCACTGAAAGCCGACTGTGTTCAATCTTTAAGGACTAGGATCCCTTGGTCCTGGGAGTGGTGGAGCTAGTTCTAGGAAAAGAACTCATGTTTTCTATAGAGACATCACACAAATGTGGATGTCACATCATGCTTTGTTACAGCTCTATTGGACCTGTAGCTTCCTAAGGCATTGATTCTGCACATTGCACGTAAGTTGGTAATGACAGATTTGCTGGGAGGAATTCAAGAAGTTATAATCATTGCTAAATTGGGTGTATGGATGTTGAGGCCACGAGAATCTTCTAGGGTCTTCCTCCCTCAGATCCAAGTTAAGTGTTATCCCTTTTTGATGGATATGAAGGTCACAGAGCTTGAGGCTTATAGAGAGAATGCATAGCATGGTGTGGTGTTCTTGAAGGTATGGATGTATCTAGAGGTTGCGCTAGGCATAGATTGGAAGGAGTGGTTTTTTGAATACTTACAAGATGAAGGGGTGCTTCCAAAATGATGTTGTTGCTCATGGTTTGGTGTGAATTTTTGGTAGATTGATGTATTTCCTCTTTGTTCCTTTGGTCGAGTGCAAGTCATATCAATGGTTCTTTCTGTAAAATGTATGGGTCTATAAAGGTGGGGCTTGGTGTCTGGTCAATTTGAGGGTAGCTATGGTGTTTGTTATGGAGGTTGGGTGGAGATTTTACACCCATTATTTTGGATTAATAAAATATATATATTTACATACCAAAAAAAAAGTTGGCTTTCATTAAATGGTGTAGCATAGATCATCTAGATTTGAACATATAACATAATATGAGTCAATGAATATTGACTTGAAACTACACAGAAATGTTGACACATTATTATATAATTTGATACACTACAAAACACCACCTAATACATAATATCAAAATGCTGAAATTTAGTGATTGTCTCATATAACTTGAATTACATAAGAGTGTTGAAATTTTCAAATTCCAATGTTGAGGAAGGTGTGTTAGTCTACATATCTTATTTTAAAAGCTCTAGGTTGAATATATTCAAATGTTATTTCATTTGTATGTTCCATGTCTAGCCTATCTCTAATGTTGACTATAATTCTATAGCAAATTAGATACAACACGAGTCTTTATTAAGTAGTAATTTTTTTTTTGATAAACATCAACAAAGTAACCAAAGCTAATTTTGAAATGTTAATAAGGATGACCAACATAACCAAATGTTGTGAACATTTGAAATAAGTGAAACACATAAAATCTAACTTCATAGAAAGGAGAGATGTGAATTTTGAAATATTCCTCATATTGACAATCACACATTAAGAAGCTTAGGAAGATTACATCCCCTAGAACACCAATAGAAAGGCAACAGACTATTTGAAAAAATGCCTCAAAGAAATGTGGTCTCATGATGAAACTTTTCTTTTAATGTCAAATTTGTATACTAACATAAAGAGGAGGTAACATGGTCATACAAGAAGTCCTAGCCACATTCCCAAGCAAACAATTGCAAGCACATGTCCTTGGAAAATTCGATATACATGACTTGGAGTTGTGAAAGAACATTCTTCACACCCCTACCATACTTCAACATTTATGATTTGTGGGTTTGAGTGCAAGTATCAAGGAAAAGTCATAAGGAAACTGCTGATGCAACAACTATTTTTCAAAAGAGGGATTCCAAAATTGAATGAGGCATGGTCGATTATGTCCAATAATTATAGGCATATTTGGAAGTTGGATTTAAATATGATAGTGTTGAAACTAGGTAAAATTCTAGATTGCACTTGGTAACCTTATACTTCCTATAGTTGGATGTTAGTAATTTGAATGAAGTACTTTACCCAATTTTAATGCCTATAGAGAGTTAATTATGGCATGTTTAATTTGGTATTTTACCCAATTTTAATACTTTATCATCATTCTTGGAATTTGAAATTGAAGTTTAGCTTTGAAGCCCAAGTTTACCCACTAAATCCCTTTAAAATCAACTTGATTAAGATTTATTTTAAGAATTCTTAAAACATACTTTTTGAATTATATGGTATAGTCTAATGCCCTAGAATTCATTTTATTTGTGGAATTCCTTCCCCATTGTCCCTCAAGTCAAAACAAATGTGATAAGGATGTGCCAAGTTTTAGATTTAAATCTTAAATTAATATTTAGTTTCATTTATATTGAGTACCCTATATACCTTCAACATGGAGAGGTACGTGTTCAAGTCATTTACTGATCTAATAGTTAGATAGTTTGGTACAAACACTATAGATAAGAAAGTTCATGTTATGGCTTTCCTTAATGATAGAACTGCTTACTGACCATGTCTATATCTGTAATGTAGTTGAGTCTACAAATTTTTGATGGTTTATCTTGGCTATTAGTATCTTTATGAGAACAATAGGAATGATGTTCATATTTTTAGTGGAAGGATGGAGAATCAAGATTCACCTTGGGTAGAGAGATTAAGTATACATAGAAATGTTTTTTTGATTGAAAAAGACACTTCATCAACCAATTTTCTCACATTTATTCATCCATGATGTAATGCCCCGTCTTATAACCTAAGGAATGTTGCAATAGTGTATAACAGTGAATTTTTTTTTTTAAAGTATTAATATTAAGTTAATTAGTTGCATACATTCACTAAGTTACGCGGCGTTACACTACTTGAGTTTCCATAGACGACTTTAGTATTTTGCATTGCATATATTTAATTAATCATAAACTTACAAATAAACATTGCATATCATTTGAAAATTTTATTCAAGATAACATAAAGTACAAACATGTTTCTTACATTGCATTTGATAAGATATTACAATACTCATTCATCTGATGAGGTAGATCAAATAATAGTTACAATTTACATTTAAAAATGTTCACCTCATAAACAATTGAGGGATGTTTTACAATACAAGTTTTACAATAATGCAATAAAGAACTATACATAGATATCCATGTACGAGCTCTCCATCCATGAAGCTCTAGTTGCCATGATCATAAACTAGGGACCCAACAGAGTAAGGTGCACGTTCCACCCAACCATGTGGTACCCGTAGGTCCACCCCCCGTGCTAGGAGATAGTAATATGGTTACCTAGACATAATCTACTAACCCTAGACACAAGTACATAAAAAATTGATGGTTACATTGCTTCCAGATTTAATACAATCAAATGTACTAAGTACACAAGGTAGACTATTACTTTAGGTGGAGTGTCATCACAATGTTGCAAAGGTTACCCTGGTGTTTCTTCCTAGGTTCTGGCCCCCAATCTGGGTTACCCTAGTAACCTCTTACGAAACCTGGCCCCTATTGCATACTATTGTGGAATCAAATATCTTTTGAAGAAACAAGACATCGATTTGCCATTCCAGACCTTCTCATCTTATACTCAAGACTGAACTAGCTCAAGAGTCCATAAGAGAGGCATAATAATCTTGTTAAGAATTTTAATTCTAACTACTGTGTTATTTAGCTATCACTGACTTACTAACTCTTTGTAAGTTACCCTGACACCACTTTATGTGTCGGCCCTCACATAGAGACACTCCCGTAAACATAACATAGGAATTCTAAGTTCTCTAGCTAGGGTAGAGAAAGTGCACAAAATTCAACATATAATACCAGATATACCACAATGGACATCACAATATGTTCACAAAAATCAGGTGCACTACCCTAGTTTGTTCAAACATATGAAACCATAGTAAAATTTAACTCTCTTGAAGAGACTACAACTGGAAGACTTGAAATCACATAAAATAATCCCTATTTTCCCAATAAAATTTAAAGCAACTTAAAGCAAATTCACGTCTATCATTTGGATTTACTAAATCCAGTCAATCAAGAATTAGTAGTATAAAATTAATCATCTGATACATAATTTATCTACCATCTAACATGAAAATCAAATCCAAAATTATCCCAATTTTACAATGATGTTAAAAAAAAATACAACTCCCTATTACAATAAAACAATATAATATTCTTTTCATATTCACTTAAATAATTTACTTCCTCATCACATAATTATTCATAAATTAATTTTAACAAATATTAAATTACCAAAATCAATTAATATAATTAATTTAAATAAATAAATAAATAAATATATATATATTACATATACTATATATTATATTTATTTATTTATTTTTTAACAAATCAAAATTAAATTTAAACCACACGATTTTCTATTTGAAACAAATGAAACAAAATTTTAACAAGCAAAGAACCACGGGCCGCACAGTCTCCATTGTGGAGGGCACGCTGCCTATGGGACAACATCTTCTCCACGGTTCTATGAAGGGCACTACCTTTGGAAACCATTCCCCACAAAGTTGTGGTGGGCACTACCTCACAGCGGCCCCACCCCCACAGTGGGAGCAGCAGGGTTGGGGTTTAACCCTAGCCCCTCCCAATTAATATTAAATTTCAGATTTTTACTTGAAAATGGCAATTCGTGTTTATCATTTTTTCACCAGTACGGTGATTTCAAAATTTCTAGATGAATAAAATATTAAATACTATTTTTACAGTCCAATTTATATATGAAAAATATATAAATATATATATATATATATTATAAATATATATATATATATATATATATATATATATTATAAATATATATATATATATATATATATTATAAATATATATATATATATTTCAACAGAGTTTTCTAATGAAGAAAATTAAGAAATTCCAGAGGGTTTTTCAATAGGGTTACAATGGGGAAATTGGGAAAACTATAAATTTTCAACACAACATTCCCAATTAAATCCTAAATTATTCCCCTCACAAAATTTAAATACTTTCTACAGAGAGTATTCTACAGAAGTTTTCTGAATCCATCAAATCTTCACATGACAAATTATAGTGAACAATTTCTTTGCAAGAAGTTCAGGAATTTAAAATAAACTAATTTCTTTTCACAACATTCCCTTCCAAAAACAAACAAAATAAAATTCACAAGAAGAATACCTATTTTCCTTTGCTTCAGAAGACTGACTGGTAAAGAGCTTTGCCTATAGTTTCCAAATCCTTTCTTGAGAACCAATACCCAATTGCAAAGTAGAGAACTTCCACAAATTTGCAACAATACCAAATAACCATAAACATAATTTTTTTTAACAGAGCTCAATTATTTTCCTGTGAAGAATAGAATAGCCTCTGTGTTTTCCTAGATCCAAAATAATATCTGTCAACAACCTCAACCATAAACGATAAATTAAGTTGGCACACATATCGAGAAGTACAAAATATCTTTTAACAACTTCTCGGCAATCTTGCCTTTCAAGATTGCATGCATTTTATTTATTTAAAATTTAAAATTTAAAATTTTCAAAATACAAAATTTATTTAATAATTAAAATGCCATTTCCAAATAACATTTAATTTTAAATAAAATCTATTCACATATAATTTTAAAACAATTTTAATTTAATTAATTTATTTATTTAATTAAATAAATTTAATCTCTAAGATCAAATTATTTAACCAAACAAACTAATTAATTTATTAAATAACACGCAAAACTAATTTCTTTAACATTTAAAAATTAATTTAAATAATAGTAAATTAAGAAATAATAACTATCATTAAAATTAACAAAATTTTCCTTTTCAAGCAATTAATCCAAATAGGAAAAGACAAGACAAGACAACCAAAGACTCCAAAGACTCCAAACTAAACTGACGATGTACTGTGACCGAGTTAAAGACTATACTAGGATGAACCATGCTACTACCTCCCAATCAACAAATCCGTTGCTACTACCTCCCAATCAACAAATCTGTTGAGTCTTGACATGCTCAGACCTGAGTAACCAGGTGGAGTCAGTGTCATGTACCTGCAATCCTGCAACCAAGCAATAACATGCATACATATATATATAATCCATTGTACAAGCACACCGTGCAGAAAAAATCACGGACATCACAAGGCACTTGCAAGCGAGTGATGCAATTCCGTTCTCCACACCAATACACATCACATCAGACTGACAACTTAAATAATATTTAGTCCATCATAAACATACATATAGCAATAATCATCTGAAGGAAATCATCTACACTACATCAAAGCATGTCAGAAATCAAATATCGCAATATAATGTATCATCATGTCACAAAGTAAATCCACTGTTTCTCAAAATCAACGATCAAATATCCAAACCAAAGTACCAAAATCTAACAGTATGAAAACATGAAACATAAAGCATAAGCATAAATGGAGGGGTACTACATCCTCCCCCCCTAGGGTTAGGCTTGCTCCTAAAAGCCTACGAACAGATAGGGATAAAATTCCCTCATGCATGTCGCATCCTCCCAAGTAGCAGAAGCCTCATGGCTAGGATCCCATTGGACCCTCACCTGATCAACGTCTCAACCCCTGAGACTGAGCGTCCAACGCTATAGAATGGCCATGGCCTCCAAAGCCAGCTGCCCATCCTCTACCTGTAACACATTCCAATCAAGTACATGAGAAATGTTGGGATGATATGGTCTAAGAACTAATACATGAAAAAAATCATGAATACGTGACAAACTAGGTGGTAAGGCAAGTCGATACGCCACAAGACAAATTCTCTCTAAAATCTCAAATGGCCCAACGAAACGAGGTGCAAGCTTAAATCCTTTTCCATAACGGATTGGACTCTTTCGCGGTCGCACTCGAAGAAACACTCTATCACCTACTACAAACTGTCAGTCTATTCTATGTGCATCGGCATACTTCTTTTGCCTATCTTGTGCTGCTATCAAATGTTCTCTAATATGGTCAACCTATTGCTCCATGTCTTGAAGCATCTCAGGACCAAGTAATACTCCATCCTCAAGTCGATCCCAACTTAGTGGAGTTCGACAAGGACAACTGTATAATGCCTGAAATGGTGGCATACCTATGGAACTCTGATATCCATTATTGTAAGCAAATTCTACTAAGTACAGATAATCCTCCCAACATGATTGATGGTCCATTACGTACATCCTAAGCATATCCTCTAATATTTGGTTAACTCTCTCGATTTTTCCATCGGTTTAACGATGATATGCTGAACTAAAGTTCAACTATGTACCAAGAGCATGTTGTAATGAAGTCCATAGGGCTGAAGTAAATACGAGATCTCTATCAGATATAATCCTACGAGGAATCCCATGCAATCTATGTCCTCCATAAATATCCTCCCTATGGACGAAGCATTGTAAGATGATCGTACTGGTGAAAAATGAGCTACCTTAGTCAATCGGTCAATAGTTACCATAATGGCATCATGTCGACGTGATGACATAGGTAATCCTACAATAAATTCAATGGATATAATATCCCATTTCCATTCAGAAATGAGATGTGGCTGCAATAATCCAGTGGGATGTTGATGCTTAGCTTTGACTCGTTGGCATTCAAGACATCTCGATACATAATCAGCAATATCACGTTTCATACTAGGCCAAAAATACAATTGCCAAAGATCGGCATGCATTTTCTTAACACCTGGATGAGCTGAGCACGGAGCTCGATGAGCTTCAGTCATAATTAATGTCCGAAGACCCTCAAAATGTGGTACATAGATGCGACCTAAATGTCATAATATACCATCCGGTTCTAGGATATATCCTACAAATCGACCTTCTAAATGTCTACCCGATTCAATCTCCAACCTTACTTCCTGATACAATCTATCATTAGGAAGTGCTGCTAGTATTTGACCTCTCAAATCTACTTCAAGAGTAGTAGCCGAGATCTCATGTCGATGACGACTAAGAGCGTCAGCCACTACATTCTCTTTTCCTTTAACATATTTCACTTCAAAATCGTACTCACTCAAGAACTCCATCCACCGTCTTTGTCTAGCATTCAAGTTAGGTTGCGTGAAAATGTATTGTAGACTACAGTGATCAGTATGAAGTTTGAAATGATGACCTAATAAGAAATGTCTCCATTGAACTAATGCATGTACTACTGCAGCTAGTTCTAAATCATGAGTAGGATAGTTTAATTCATGATCCTTAAGTTTGCGAGACTCATAAGCAATCACATGCCCATCTTGCATCAAAATTGCTCCCAAACCCTCTAAAGATGCATCCCTGCAAACCTAAAAATCCTTAGTAGGATCAGGAACAATCAGTATAGGTGCATTAGTCAACTTTTCTTTAAGTTTCTGAAAAACCAATTGACACTGCTCTGTCCAAACAAACTTCTTCCCTTTCCTCTGAAGAGAAGTAATAGGATGACATTTCTAGAAAATCCCTCAACAAACCGCCTATAATAACCAGCTAGACCCATAAAACTACGCACTTCACCTACATTAGTAGGTGTGGGCCAATCTACAATAGCTTGAATCTTTGAAGGATCCACAACAATACCTTTTCCAGATATCACATGTCCAAGATATTTTATCTCAATTTGAAAGAAGTCACACTTCTTTAGGTTTGCATACAATTGATTTTCACTTAAACATTGCAATACCTGTCTCAAGTGTTCTTCATGTTCATGTTTTTCGAATAGATCAAAATATCATCGAGAAATACAAGGACAAAGCGATCAAGGTATTTACAAAAAACACCATTCATTAAACTCATGAATACTGATGGTGCATTCGTTAACCCAAATGGCACTACTGTGAATTCGTAGTGCCCATAACGAGTTCGAAATGCAGTTTTATGAATGTCTGCTTCAGCTATTCACAATTGATGATAACCATATTTCAAATCTATTTTAGAGAACACATTAGCTCCCTTTATTTGATCAAAAAGGTCATCGATTCTAGGCAAAGGATAATGATTCTTAATCATAACCTTGTTCAATTGACGATAGTCAATGCATAGTCTAAGTGACCCATCCTTCTTCTTTGCGAAGATAACCAGTGCTCCCCAAGGGGAAACACTAGGATGAATGAAACCTTTTTCTAATAGTTCCTCTAACTGAATATGAAGTTCCTCTAATTCCTGAGTCGTCATTCTATATGGAGCTCTAGATATAGGCTCAGCTCCAGGAACTAGGTCAACTCTAAAGTCAATATCTCTCTTTGGTGGCATTCTAGGTATATCATTAGGAAACACGTTAGCGAATTCCCTAAGAATAGGATGATCATCAAGAGATACCTCTCGACTATCACCTTCTTCCAAATTAGTAACTTTTGTTGCAAACAGTTGACATCCCTGTCGAAGACATCTCTTTAATTGCATAGCAGATATCATCTGCAAAGAGATAGGTCTTTGAACACCTATGATTTCCACTTTCTCACCCAAATCATTAACGCCACTAACTATCTTAAGTCAATAGTCAATCACAGCATGATAAGATGCTAACCAATCCATACCTAAAACTATATCATACAATCCTAGAGGTGTAACATATAAATCTGCTAAGGTAGTTAACGTACCAATTTTAAGTTCACAATTATGTACTAAGTTCTCTACCGCTACTTTCACCCCAAAGGAAAATTCAACCTGCCACTTACCACCTTGCTTTACCACCACAATACCACAATGGTCAACGATGGTTGGTGAAATAAAGGAGTCGGTAGCTCCGGAATCAAAAAGAATGGAAACACTAACACCATGTAACTTACTTGAAGTCTCGACCACTGTGTTCTAGTGATCGGCTTGGTAGTCATTAACCATAGCATATACTGTATGTGATCATCCTGCATCACCCACTGTAGGCTCTGAAACTTTAGGTCGGGGCCCAAAACCAGAAGAACCTCTCATCGGACACTACCTAGCAATGTGTCCTTGTTGTCCACACGAGTAACAACCTGTGCCTCTACTAAATCCTCTGCCACTCGAAGGTGCATTGGATTGCTAGAAACTTCCTCTACTGACAGTAGACTGAGCACTCTACATAGGCTGATCCTGCCTATTGCGCTTGTTGCGCCACTAGTTGTGACCCTTTCCTATTTGTGGACTATTACCTTGTTGTGGTTGTGGATTGTTATTCTTTTGAGGTGTTTGCTACTACTGCTAACCACCCTTTGAGGGTGTCTGTTGGTTCCTAGAGGAACCCCCTATCTGTGTCTGTCCACCACATGGACTAAAACCCGCTGCAGGAGCATTTCCAATCTATACTCCTGTGTGACCACCTAACGCCATAACAAGGTTCTCCTCCACTATGTGAGCCTTCTCCACCGCAACTTCCATAGTCTCTAGCTCAAAGATTCTGACACCACCACTAATGTGGGCGTTTAAACCCCTGATGAAGTACTATACTAGCATAGGCTCATCATCACCAATACTAGCATACTACTAGAGTTCATAGAATCTACGTTCATATTGCTCTACAGATAGAGCCATTTGACATAGATCATGGAACTCGTTAGCCTGTCGCTGCCTCCAGTGTTCCAATGGGAACCGTGCTCTAAACCTCTCTAGAAACATCTCCCAAGAAACTAACCCAATATCTAAGTGGAGCTTCTACTCCTCCAGGCACCACCAAGTAGAGGTGAATCCTCTCAGATGCATGATAGTGCATCTCGCATAGGTATTTCTACTGTAAGGGTGCATGGTGAAACATCTACCCAAATCTAGTAACCAGGTCTCTGCCTCTAAGCCACCTCCTATACCATCAAAGGTAGGAGGGCGTGCCCTCAGTAAATCCCTCATGTGTCCTATAGTAATAACATCTTGATGTATTGTATCATCTACTCTCCTAGGAGATCTATCTCTCTCTCTAACTACCTTCTGGTCAACTTCCTATCTAGGTCCAAGTTGAGCTAGGACCTCCTCTAATAAAGGACGTATTTGTGAACCCTCTACTCCTGACTGTTAAGGATTATGTCCCTCATTCCTCTGATCCAACTGCTCTACCTGTTCACTCTGATGAGGGCTCAGAGGGGGAGTAACCTGAGGGATTGGCCCTCGGCCTCCACCTCGACCTCTACCACGACCTCTTCCACCTTGCCTAGGCATATTCCTACACATAACAATAACTAGTCTTAGATACTATTCAACCAAGGTTAAGAGATAGCGACACTACGTACTAGGTCAACCTAATGGGCTCACGATTACCCAGAGCGTCCAGTGTTTGTAACCTTGGCTCTGATACCAATTTGTAATGCCTCATCTTATAACCTAAGGAATGTTGCAATAGTGTATAATAGTGAAATAAATTTTTTTTTAAAAGTATTAATATTAAGTTAATTAGTTGCATACATTCACTAAGTTACACGACATTACACTACTTGAGTTTCCATAGACGACTTTAGTATTTCACATTGCGTATATTAATTAATCATAAACTTAAAAATAAACATTGC
Organism: Sequoia sempervirens; assembly: GCA_007258455.2. Lineage (NCBI taxonomy): Eukaryota > Viridiplantae > Streptophyta > Pinopsida > Cupressales > Cupressaceae > Sequoia > Sequoia sempervirens. Next base: position 350,887 of record VDFB02138015.1, read on the forward strand.
ATATCATTTGAAAATTCTATTCAAGATAACATAAAGTACAAACATGTTTCTTACATTGCATTTGATAAGATATTACAATACTCATTCATCTGATGAGGTAGATCAAATAATAGTTACAATTTACATTTACAAATGTTCACCTCATAAACAATTGAGGGATGTTTTACAATACAAGTTTTACAATAATGCAATAAAGAAGTATACATGTGTATCCATGTACGAGCTCTCCATCCATGAAGCTCTCGTTGCCATGATCATAAACTAGGGACCCAACAGAGTAAGGTGCACGTTCCACCCAACCATGTGGTACCCGTAGGTCCACCCCCCATGCTAGGAGATAGTAATATGGTTACCTAGACATAATCTACTAACCCTAGACACAAGTACATAACAAATTGATGGTTACATTGCTTCTAAATTTAAGACAATCGAATGTACTAAGTACACAAGGTAGACTGTTACTTTAGGTGGAGTGTCATCACAATGTTGCAAAGGTTACCCTGGTGTTTCTTCCTAGGTTCCAGCCCCCAATCTGGGTTACCCTAGTAACCTCTTACGAAACCTATCCCCTATTGTATACTATTGTGGAATTGAATATCTTTTGAAGAAACAAGACATCGATTTGCCATTCCAGGCCTTCTCATCTTATACTCAAGACTGAACTAGCTCAAGAGTCCATAAGAGAGGCATAATAATCTTGTTAAGAATTTTAATTCTAACTACTGTGTTATTTAGTTATCACTGACTTACTAACTCTTTGTAAGTTACCCTGACACCACTTTGTGTTTCGGCCCTCACATAGAGCCACTCCCCTAAACATAACATAGGAATTCTAAGTTCTCTAGCTAGGGTAGAGAAAGTGCACAATATTCAAGATATAATACCAAATATACCACAATGGACATCACAATCTGTTCACAAAAATCAGGTGCACTACCCTAGTTTGTTCAAACACATAAAACCATAGTAAAATTTAACTCTCTTGAAGAGACTACAACTAGAAGACTTGAAATCACATAAAATAATCTCTATTTTCCCAATAAAATTTAAAGCAACTTAAAGCAAATTCACGTCTATCATTTGGATTTACTAAATCTAGTCAATCAATAATTAGTAGTATAAAATTAATCATCCGATACATAATTTATCTACCATCTAACATGAAAATCAAATCCAAAATTATCCCAATTTTACAATGATGTTAAAAAAATACAACTCCCTATTACAATAAAACAATATAATATTCTTTTCATATTCACTTAAATAATTTACTTCCTCATCACATAATTATTCATAAATTAATTTTAACAAATATTAAATTACCAAAATCAATTAATATAATTAATTTAAATAAATAAATATATATATATATTACATATACTATATATACTATATATTTATTTATTTTTTAACAAATCAAAATGAAATTTAAACCACACGATTTTCTATTTGAAACAAACGAAACAAAATTTTAACAAGCAAAGAACCACAGGTCGCGCAGTCTCCACTATGGAGGGCACACTGCCTGTGGGATAGCGTCTTCTCCACATTTCTGTGAAGGGTGCTGCCTTTTGGCAGCCGTTCCCCACAGAGCTATGGTGGGCACTGCCTCACAGCGGCCGCGCCCCCACAGTGGGAGCGGCGGGGTTGGGGTTTAACCCTAGCCCCTCCCAATTAATATTAAATACCAATATTAATAAAAAATGAAACTATTCTGAATTAAATTTCTAATTTTTACTTAAAAATGGCAATTCGTGTTTATCATTTTTTCACTAGTACGGTGATTTCAAAATTGCCAGATGAATAAAATATTAAATACTATTTTTACAATCCAATTTATATATGAAAAATATATAAATATATATATATATATATTTCAACAGAGTTTTCTAATGAAGAAAATTAAGAAATTCTAGAGGGTTTTTCAACAAGGTTACAATGGGAAATTGGGAAAACTATAAATTTTCAACACAACATTTCCAATTAAATCCTAAATTATTCCCCTCACAAAATTTAAATACTTTCTACAGAGAGTATCCTACAGAAGTTTTATGAATCCATCAAATCTTCACATGACAAATTACAGTGAACAATTTCTTTGCAAGAAGTTCAGGAATTTTAAATAAACTAATTTATTTTCACAGCATTCCCTTCCAAAAACAAACAAAATAAAATTCACAAGAAGAATACCTATTTTCCTTTGCTTCAAAAAACTGACTGGTGAAGAGATTTTCCTGTAGTTTCCAAATCCTTTCCCGAGAACCAATACTCAATTGCAAAGTAGAGAACTTCCACAAATTTGCAACAATACCAAATAACCATAAATAATATTTTTTTAATAGAGCTCAATTATTTTCCCGTGAAGAATAGAATAGCCTCTGTGTTTTCCCAGATCCAAAATAATATCCGTCAACAACCTCAACCATAAACAATAAATTAAGCTAGCACACATATCGAGAAGTACAAAATATCTTTTAACAACTTCTCGGCAATCTTGCCTTTCAAGATTGCATGCATTTTATTTATTTAAAGTTTAAAATTTAAAATTTTCAAAATACAGAATTTATTTAATAATTAAAATGTCATTTCCAAATAACATTTAATTTTAAATAAAATCTATTCACACATAATTTCAAAACAATTTTAATTTAATTAATTTATTTATTTAATTAAATAAATTTAATCTCTAAGATCAAATTATTTAACCAAACAAACTAATTAATTTATTAAATAACACGCAAAACTAATTTCTTTAACATTTAAAAATTAATTTAAATAATAGTAAATTAAGAAATAATAACTATCATTAAAATTAACAAAATTTTCCTTTTCAAGCAATTAATCCAAATAGGAAAAGACAAGACAAGACAACCAAAGACTCCAAAGACTCCAAACTAAACTGACGATGTACTGTGACCGAGTTAAAGACTATACTAGGATGAACCATGCTACTACCTCCCAATCAACAAATCCGTTGCTACTACCTCCCAATCAACAAATCTGTTGAGTCTTGACATGCTCAGACCTGAATAACCAGGTGGAGTCAGTGTCATGTACCTGCAATCTTGCAACCAAGCAATAACATGCATATATATATATATAATCCATTATATAGGCACACCGTGCGGAGAAAATCACGGACATCACAGGGCACTCGCAAGAGAGTGATGAGATTCCATTCTCCACACCAATACACATCACATCAGACTGACAACTTAAATAACAGTTAGTCCATCATAAACATATATATAGCAATAATCATCTGAAGGAAATCATCTACACTACATCAAAGCATGTCAAAAATCAAATATCGCAATATAATGTATCATCATGTCACAAAGTAAATCCACTGTCGCTCAAAATCAGCGATCAAAATATCCAAACCAAAGTACCAAAATCTAACAGTATGAAAACATGCAACATAAAACATAAGAATAAATGGAGGGGTACTATAGAACAACAAGAATGATGTTCATATTTTTAGTGGAAGGATGGAGAATCAAGATTTACCTTGGGTAGAGAGATTAAGTATACATAGAAATGTTTTTTTGATTGAAAAAGACACTTCATCAACCAATTTTCTCACATCTATTCATCCATGATGTATTTGGTGATTACATACTTACATGGGTTGCATTGGTGAGAGCATTGTTCTTAATTTAACTAATTACATTTAGCTAGAAATACTACAAGAAATATTTAACAAAATGACCATTCTCTACCAGTAGGTGGTGCCTCTCCTTTCTCTACTAGTAGGTGGAGTTCACATGAAGAAAGACCCATTATGGGAGATGATATTATAATTAAGGATTTTGACAAAAAAACACATATTTAGCTCTTGTTCAAAGGGTGCTCATCCAAAATTTCAATGTTAGTCCATCATCATAGTTTTCCTCAACAAATGGGAGGCTAATAATGTGTCATTTTTCGAAGACCCTTGAATAGGCATCCTTTTGTGTCTTCAATGTTAAAAATATGACCTTATCAATGTTGTTGAGGAATTCAAATATCCTATTTGAGTGAGAGAATTAGCCTTAGCTATGTACACACCTTTATCTTAAATTGTTTCTTGAGTTTTTTATTTTACATGTTTAAAAGGATAAAAGATTTATCATGTTTATAATATTACTATCCATGTTGGTATACATTAGTAGTGGATAAAGATTCGCAAATGTCTTTGTCCTATTTGTTTAGGTAAAAAAAAGAGTTGTTACTATCCAAGCCTAATCAAAATATTAACAAAATAAACTGCATTATCTTTCTATGTATTAAGACAAAATTATGGTTGGTTATCATTGTTCACACAACAATTATTACAAAATACTAATTATCAATTACTAACTACAATAAGGACCTTTTTCATGATATTAGTGTGTCTTGTCTGAGTTGTGAGATCCCAGTCACAGGAGACTTGTATTTTAATACTTCACACTGGGTGTGAGAATATACCTTGGTGAAAAATGGATTTATATTTTAGCATATGGTTCAGATATTGTATTCATCACTAGGTGACATTACCCAATCACAGGAACCTTGTCTTTTGATACATCACACTAGGTGTGAGAATATAGCTTGGTATAGTAATTGGATTTCTATTTTAGCATATGTTTCAGAGATTATTCATCACTAGACCTTGTCTTTTGATGCTTCACACTGGGTATGAGAATATACCTTGGTATAGTAATTGGATTTCAATTTTAGCCTATGGTTTAGAGATTATTCATCACTGGGTAGCATAACTATTTTTTAAATAGAATATATCAGTCATGACACCAAATACACTTTCAAGGCTTGATGGTATTACATTAAAATTGTAGTAAAAAATTAATGAAATTGGGTAAGTAGGCGTACAAAAGATAACCCAAATCTACAATTTGAAATCCTTTGAAGTTTCCCGTAAAAGAATAGTTGATGCTTCATAAATAATTATCTTTCAAATTTCCATAGACATGTGTCCTATAAAACCCTAAATGTTAATATTTTAGTTCATAATTTAATTCCTTGATGTATTCATTATTCAAGGACCTTTTAAATAAATTGTTATTTAATTTCTTGGTCAATTGAATGGGATGTAAGTTGTTAAATCTTGTTCAAGATTAACCTCTATTTGACTATTTGAAATGGCCTAAAGTTAGTGTTTAGGACTTTATTTTGTATGTTCCTTTATGGGAATGTAAAAGTTTACATACAATATTTTCTCCTACACCTCTTTGTCCTATTGGATAAATTTCTTCATAATAAGGAATATTGGAGTGAAAGATGAAATATAACTCCTTTGACAATTTGAATATATTTTTCCCTCACAACATGGTAACTAGGGATGCCAAGTACACTATGAATGTTGGCCAAGGCTATATCCATTAGCACTCTTCACTCTATTTTAAGAGCCCAGTCTCTTTCTTGAAGGATTATTTTAGTTCTTCTAGGGCTTCTATCCATCTTTGTTGACTCTCTTCTCTTGGAAGGAAGGTTGGCGTATATTGTGATTGTAATTTCTTTGGACAACTTCTATTAAACATTTCTCCTAGTTGCCAACTTGTGTGTCAACATTTTCATGGTTTAGCTTACTTTCAAAGCAGCTCATGTTATTATTAAATAATTTTATTTATATTTTAATATTTTAGTAGATCTTGGAAACATCCATTTAATCTCTTGTGGAGTTTCTTATATAAGAATCACTATTTTAGGGGATTATTTATTTAAGAAATTAAGACACATCATAGGATTGAATTCACATAGGCTATAGTATCATAGAATTATGAATTCACCTTAGCTATTTATCCCCACATTTATGAGGGTTTTCCCAATAATTTTAGCAAAATTGTCTTAATCAATGAAGAAAATCTGGTGAATAGGACATAAGCGAACCTAGAAGACTAGGTGTTGTGTGTAAATTAAAGGTAATGTATTTTGAATTTTATTGATTGGAGCAACATAAATTAGATATATTGTGATTGATTTTGGTTTTCCTATTTTATAGGCTTATGTTGGATCACAAACCCTACAAAGTATTATCTTGTTGAGCACTAGAACAAATAAAGATGGAAGTTATATGTCTCCATGTGGAGTCTTTCTTGCTATGCACATGGGGATTACTGTTATATGGGCCATTTTAAACACATTTTCTTTGGATGTAATTTCTTTCATTACAAAGCAAGAAATTTCTATTGTAATGTTTCAAATAAAGTGTTATTCTGAAGAGGTAGAGGATAGAAAGCAAGGCTTTGAGAGAGAGAATCTTAAACATACACCCATACGGGAAAAGCGCATGGAAAATTTCAAGTAAAAAAAAACCCTAATCTTAAACCTTGTTGATAACAACAATAATGTCTTGAAATTGTTTTCATGCACCTATTTTTGGTTGTGCAACCTTCACCTTCGTTCACCTCACCCTGATCATGAAAACCACCTCGCCCCCTATTCGTGAAAATGACCTCATTGAAAATTCCAAAAACGACCTCGCCTTGTTCGTGAAAATGACATCACTTAAAATTCCAGAAGGTTAGCCTTGTCTCTAAAATTAGAGGGAAATAAAGGGCCTTCACTTGAAGGGGAGTTAGAATGAAGGCCTTTTTTATCAATTTTTTTTTTTTAAAAAAATCATGAACTAGTGGGGGTTCATTCGAAGACCCCCTTCAAATGAAGGGGGTGTGCTTCAAACGAACTTATAGACTTGGTGTATCCATATCCTCTACCAACCCTTTTCTATGGGTACACACCTTGTAGACCTAGTGTGTGTTTCTCATTTTTCCTTTGTGGCTCACCTAGTGTATATCAAACTACACTAGCCCTTGTGAGTGTATTTTATGTTGAAAGTATGAATAGTTGGTGTTGTCATTGATGTCAAAAATTTTGCGGGATATTTTTTTTGTTTTCATTAATGCCAACTGATGATGCTTTGATTAGTTGCATTGTGTTGTCATTAGTAAGTGTTACTGGTGTCAACCTCTAGTGTTGCTTTCATAAGCTTCTATTTTTGTGAATTTTATTGTTTTAGTGATGATGAGGAAGTATTGAAGATAATGAGTATGTTCCTATGGTGCTTGGTTTCCAAGTGATTTTGAGAAAATTTGAATAAAAGAGGAAATGGTGTGATGCAGAGGTGTTCTAGTATATAAAGTTGTGTTTTGGTTCTGCTCTGCATTTCTTCTGAGTTGAAGATCTGCTTGTGTGGTTTGGATATGTTGATCAGAGGTATTTAGCTATTATATATCTAGAATTTTTTGGTTTGGATCATTGTACAAAGAGATTTGTGTTCACCAATTTGTGAACTATATATTGTAGTTGTGTCTAGGAGAAATGGTTTTGCTTTGCATTTCTCCATAGTTTGGTTTCTGGACTTGTGATTTTGGAAGTATGTTGATAATGATCATATCTACCTACAGTCAATTTTTTTCATGTTTTGGTGCTTTGAAATTTGGTTTATTGAGTAACAATGTGTGGAAGGTTGTTTGAGTGTATTGGGTATGTACATTCTTCTGGTGAAAGTTGTTATGAATGAATTTATTAGATATCAATGTGTTTTTGGAATATTCTAGATTGTGTTTAAGTGATGTTTGGTGTCCATGAGTTGTCCTTGGATTTGGGGAAGTGTGTACTTAAATGTTAATGGTGTTTACACTAGTTTGGATGACCTTGGATGTTTACACTATTTTTTTCTTTGGTGATTGTGGAAGCATGGTGTTTCATGTATGAATGGATTTAGGTTTGATTTAAGGTGTGATGTTGTCCACCTTAATTCCTTTACACCATAGGAATGCTTAGTGTCAGCCTAATTTTAATTTACATAGTTGAGGTACATAACCAACCTTGGAGAATGTTTTCAAAGTTGAAGAAGGTATAAATAAGTGATGAGTTGATGGAGAATTGAGTTGTGAGTTGTGTGATGCGAATTGTAGAGTTGTGAAGTGTGAATTTTTGAAGTGCAATGCGAGCTTAATGAGTTAGACTACTAAAACCAGTGAGAAGAAGTTGTCTACAATATTTGGGAAGGCTATGAATGTGTTGGTGATTCTTTTGTGGACTTTTTTGTTGCATTGAGATGGATTTCTTACTATAACATTCTTCTTTCTTCTTTTTCGTAATCTGGGAGTGAGCCTTTAGCAGTGAGCCCTTATTTCTATTGGGAAATGAGCCCCCTGATAGTGAGCCTTTTCTATTTAGTGTTGCAATTATTTTATATTGTTAGCTAATCCTCACCATGGTTTTTCCCTTCTTAGGTTTTCCACATAGATCTGGTGTTCTATTGTGCATTGTGTTGATGTGTTTCAGTTTTTTTATTTGCTTTCATGCTAAATCATTCTAACAGATTAAGCAGTAATTAAGTTGATGTGGATCTAAATGTTTATGATGGTTTTGGATGTTTTAATATAAAACTAATTCACTCCCCTCTCATTTTTCTTGTGTGCATTCAATAATTGGTATTCAGAGTTGTGTTTTGGTCTTTTTCCACATTTCTTCTGATTTGAAAATCTTCTTGTGTGGTTTTGATATTTTGATTAGAGGCATTCAAAGATTCTATATCTAGAATTTCTTATTTTGGATTGTTGTATAGAGAGATTTATGTTGACCAATGTGTCAAAGGATATGTGTAGTGGTTGATGATTGAGACAATTTTTTGTGTGCTCCTAAGGGGGAGTATGCAGAGCAGTGGAGAGAGAGTATGTATGTTTGATGTCAAAGGGAGAAAGAGATGCAAATGTGTTTCCCTTTTCCATTTTTCAAAGGGGGGGAGAAAAATAATGTGAAAAATATTAAGTTTTAAAAGGGGAGAGAGTAATGTGAAAAAGGAGAGTATGATGTAAGGGGGAGAAAGAAAGAGGAAGAGTTGATATATGGAGTAGTATGTTAATGATTGAAGTTTTTTTTTTTTTGGTTGATGGTTTTTCATATCATGTGTTTCCATCAATGACAAAGGGGGATATTGTTGTAAGTATGAATAGTTGTCATTGATGTCAACAAGCTTGGAGGAGATTGTTTGTGTTGTCATTAATGTCAACTAATGATACTTTGATTAATTACAATATGTTGTCATTAGTAAGTGTTATTGGTGTCAACCTCTAGTGTTTCTTTAATGAGCTTCTATTTTGTGGATTTTGTTGGTTTAGTGATGATGAGGAAGTGTTGAAGATGATGAGTATGTGTCTTTGGTGCTTGGTTTCCAAGTGCTTTTGAGAAAATTTGAATAAAAGAGGAAATAGTGTGATGCAAAGGTGTTCTAGTACACAGAGTTGTGTTTTGGTTTTTCTCCACATTTATTTTGAGTTGAAGATCTACTTGTGTGGTTTGGATAGGTTTATCAAAGGTATGCAAAGATTCTATATCAAATATTTCTTCATTTGGATCGTCATGCAGAGTGAGTTGTGTTCACCAATGTGTGAACTATATATTGTAGTGGTGTCTAGGAGAAATGGTTTTGCTTCGTATTTCTTCATAGTTTTGTTTCTAGTCTTGTGATTCTAGAAGTATGTTGATAATGATCATATCTACCTATAGTCAAATTTTTCATGGCTTGGTGCTTTAGAAGTTGGTTTCTTGAGTAACAATATGTGGAAGGTTTTTTGAGTATATACTACTTGTGTACATTCTTCTAGTGAAAGTTGTTATGAAGGAATTTGTTAGATTTTAGGGTGTTTTTGGAATATTCAAGATTGTGTTCAAGTGATGTTTTGTGTCCACAAGTCATCCTTGGATTTGAGGAAGTGTGTACTTGAATGTTAATGGTGTTTACACTAGTTCAATTGACCTTGGGTGTTTACACTAATTATAGATTTGCTTCGGTGATTGTGGAAGTGTGGCATGGCATGTATGAATGGATATAGGTCTGAGTTAAGGTTTAATGTGGTCCACCTTCATTCCTTTCCACCATGGGAATGCTTAGTGTCGACCTAATTTGAATTTACATGGTTGGGGTGCATAGCCAACATTGGAGAATTTTTTCAAGGTTAAAGAAGGTATAAATAAGTGATGAGTTAATGGAGAATTGAGTTGTGAGTTGTGTGATGTGAATTGCAAAGTTATGAAGTATGAATTTGTGAATTGTAGTGTCAGCTTAATGAGTTAGACTACTAAAAGTAGTGAGCAGAAGTTGTCTACAATATTTAGGAAGGTTGTGAATCTATTGGTGATGTTGTGGTGGAAATTTTTGCTGCATTGAGACAAATTTCTCACTATAACATTCTTCTTTCTTCTTTTTTTGTAATTTGGGAGTGAGCCTTTGGCAGTGATCCCTTCTTTCTATTAGGTAGTGATCCCTCTGATAGTGAGCTTTATTTATTCAATGTTACAATTACTTTATATTGTGAGCTAATCCTCACCATGGTTTTTCCACATAAATTTGGTGTTGTATTGTGCATGGTGTTGATATATTTCACTTTTTGTTATTTTATTTATGCTAAATCATTCTAATAGATTAAGGATTAATTAAGTTGATGAGGATCTGAATGTTTATGATGGATTTTAATTTTTTAATGTACAATTGATTCACCCCCCTCTCATTTGTTTTGTGGGCATTCAACATTTTATGGGTATGGCATAACACAACTTACTAGTCCATCATTTTTCCTTTTTCTTTTTGCATTGGCTTTGACATTGTATGCTTTGTGTATCGTATCTTGTTGTACGTATCAACACATCTTGTGTGTCCCTTTGACCTTATGTTGGTTTTCCATGGGATCTTCAATCCTGAGGGGCTTGATCATCCTCCTTGATCTTTGTCATCCTATCTTTCTAAAATTGGTACACTTGGACCCCTCTTGACACATATTTGTCTACTGTAGTGTGAGCATGGGTGTAAGTTCGTGCTCTCACTAAAGTGGGGGCTAAATGTAGTGTAGTAAATTATATACCTTTACAATTTCACACTATATTTTGGTTCCTTAATTTATTGGACTTAATTAAGCTTCTAATTTTCCAAATTATACATTCCAAAGCCTTATTATTTATATTTTTTGAAAGGGAAAATGACATCTAATTAATACAATTAATATCTTAATCACCTTGGAATATGTGTGTCCTAGACTTATAGGCTAGCACCCATTCGCCCAAGGGTGAATAAGTCCCCTTTAAGTCCTAAGACCCATTTTTAAATATGTTTTTGGCAAAATTTTAATGATTCAAAATCAACTTGTGAGTTTTGACTTTTGGAATCTAATTTTTTGGAAATTAGATAAACACCTATAAATACATAGTCTTTTTATCAATTCAAATCTAAGCAACATTATAAGACACACAATCAAGACTTCATATGAGAAAATATTATTGTCAAGAGTATTCAAGAGTAAATTTATTAGTCATTTGTTGCAACAATCAATATCATAACATCATGTTCAAGCTTATGTGTGTTCATGTCATCTTGTGAAGGATAATATGCATAGTTGATCCTAAAGCATCCAAGCGTTTTCAAGTGTCCAAATCCATCAAGCAAATAAATATCAAGCTCCTTGGAGAGATGTGTTTGTCTTCAATCCTCTAGAAGGGAAGCCATTGAAGGTTTGGTGAGTTGTAGAAATCTTTGTTCACTAATCATTTCCTTCTCCATTGTCATTATCTTTCTATCAAGGTTTAATTACCAAAATTGGGGTTTGACTAAGGAAAACCCCCATTCCAAAAATAACATTTTTTCATGTGCATATTATAGGTTGAAGAAGAATTGAAGATATTGAAGAGCAATTTTCCATTGTTTCATAAGTTTTCATCATTGTTTCAAAGCCATGGAAACTAGGTTGCAAACTTTATTTCTAACTTTCTAGAAAATAGGATCTATGCAAAATAGAAGCTAAAATCCAAAATTAGAGGATTGCAAAAAGTGTTTTCAAAAGCCCTAACTAGGACCCATTCGCCCTAGGGAAAACCTATCCTTCAAGAAGTCTCAAAACCAACTTTTTGTGATAGGTGCATGTTTCCTAACCCTTCTTAGACCTTCCTACAAACTATGATTTCATTTTATGTATTTTCAATAATTTGCATTTTAGGTATTCAAGGTTTGATTGTTCATTTAGTTTGAATGTTTCAAATCATTCCAATTTGGTTTTAGATGTCCTATTGTCCTAAGGACTGAGATCCAAGTCTGATTGACTCACCATTGAGGTTGAGAGCCAATCTTTACACCTTGTGATCTCTTTCCTAATGAAATTCCCTTAGGGAAAGACACAAATAGAGAAAATACCCCTTTAACATTAAGGATCTCCTTTCCCAACATTTCAGTATTTATCTCCAATACACAGATCAAGCTTGTCATACATGTTCTAGATCAACCTGGTGCAAAAATTATGTTTCCATTTTGATAATACTTTAACTCATGAGCCACCAATACCTTTGGGAAGACATATAGTGTCCCATTTAAGAAGAGGAATACATTTACTTTGGTTGGAACCACCCCATAATAATTTCTTTATTATTTTATTTAAATCTTGAGAGATATTTAAGAGGAATAAACAAGACATCATAAATATTACAATGTATTATATCATAGATTTAAGCATTAAGATTCTCCCATCTATTTTCAAAAAATTCCCTTTCCATGAAGATTTTGTTTGGCAAGAATTAATGGTGTCCTCCCATAGATTAACATGTAGATCCCCTTTAAAGAGAGGAATACTGAGGTACTTGCAATGTAGGGAACTTATTGAAAGTCCAAATCATCCAACAATAATCATTTTTATAGATATTGGAGTGTGAAAGAAAAATATACTTTATTTCAAAGTGTTAATTATCTATCTTGAGAATGAAGTAGAACTAGCCAATATACCTCTAATAATATATCATCTTCTCTGAGGCACACCCTTTCATGTATGGATGTGTTTTTGTCGAAGTATTGTTTTGTGATTAGAGAATTTTATATAATTTTAACCCCATTGCATACCTCAAAACTTGCTTTAGCCTTAACTGCATGGCCCAAATCCTTTGCCCTAAACATAAAAAGGAAAGGGGATAAAGGATCCACTTGACACAATCCCCTAGATACCTCAAATAAATCACATAGATAACTATTAATTAGTATGGAGAAAAAAGGTGTGGATATATAATTGAATTTCCAATCAAGCCAGTTTATTCTAAAACCAAATTTACAAAGAATCATCATAAAAAAGGGTAAAACACTCTATCATGTTCCTTATTTACATCCAGCTTCAATATCATGTTTTTTCTTTGAGAATTCAATCAAATAAATAGCTTCATGAGCTATTAAAATACCATAAAAAAATCTTTGACAAGGAGTGAAATTTTTTTTTTTTTTGATATAAACTTGGGGAGAATTCCTTTCAATCAGTTATTAATGACCTTCAAAATAATTTTATATATTATATTGTAGAGAGACATAGGGAAAAATTTAGTATAAGTGTTGTAATATGATTTCCTTGAAATGGGAGAAATATTCGTAACATTTAGATTCCTAATAAATTTACTAAATATTCTTGAATCTTCAACAATATTATGTATTTTCATGATAATAGTATACCAACACTTTCAATATAATGTTTTGTAGAACCATCCATCCCTGAATCTTTATTTGGTGGAATTTAGAAGGTTGCATATATAACTTCTTCCAACATGATTAGTGCCATGAGAAAGGAATAATTATTGTATGTTGAAACCACACAAGGAATATTTTTAATAGTTGACATAATTTCAAATATGTATATATCATCCTTGAACATCAACTTATTTTTTGGTGAATAAATTTTATTTGGATATCCATGAGGATATCTACAATGCCACTATCTTCTACAATTATTGATTCAATTTTATTTTGTTCTCATGTAAATTTTGAAGCATTATGAATAAATATTATATTTAAATTTTTCTATTCAAGCCATGTTTCCCTAGAGACATTCATTTCTAGAAGATCTTCTCCCTCACAAAAAAATCAATGTCCTATCAATAAATATTTTTGTTTCAATCAATATTCTTGAAACACTCCCTTGTCTATAATTTTTTATTAAGATCTTCTAGGTCTAATTCAATTCATTAATTGTCATGAAAAGCATTTTTTAAAGTGGTCCTATTCCAATCCCTCAATTATTTCTTTAGAAAGTTCAACTTTTTGAAAAGAAAAATATTTTAGAACCATTTTTGTGTAATAATTGTTGTCAACAAATCCTTGACTAACTCAAAATCATTAATATTTCTAAACCACATCAAGTCAAACTTGAAAGGGAAAATCTATGAGGGATGACCTCCACTAATGGAAATCATGCTCAAGAAGTGGTTTGACCCATAAATGGGACAATAAATGAATTCCAAAAATTGTGCATGTGCAAGACAACATGGATTATGCAATAATCTATCCAATCTTTCAATGATATTATAAAAATTTGACTTGTAGTTAATCCATGTATATAACTTTTTTTTTTAACTATGTCCATTAGATATTTGTCACTAATAAAATTTTAAAAATCCCTTATATGATTGGGATATGTGAGAAGACCGCTACTCTTTTCACAACATGATAATATTACATTGAAATCTCACCAAGAATATATTTTTATTTGCTACTAGATGCAAAAATTCTAGAATTTGAGCCTAAACTAGAGATTTATCAACTATCTTAACCATTCCATATAGATTAATCAGCTTGAAAGAAATATCCAATACCATAATCTAAATAGATACCACAAAATAATTAGAAGAGGTAATCATAGGCTAAATAAATACCTTACTCAGTTTCCAAAAAAGTCCCAATTCCTACAAAAGCACCAAATGATTCCATAAAGATGTCATCCCACCCTTGATAATAGTTGAGAAATATATGTGCATTACTTTGCATAGCTTAATATCATAATTTACTTGAAGATATTGACCAGCATTATTTATTTTTGGTTCTAGATCATGCAACTCTTGTTAGGAGAAGAATCCCCTAAAATTTTAACAGGAAATATTCATTTCCCCTCTAAGGGAGGGGCTTCCTCCCATGTATCTCAATAGATAATGGTTAATGCTAGGTTGTCCTCCATATAGAGTGCATTCCTCTCTCTTTTTTATTTATTTTTACCCCGCTCTTCCTCCAAGCATCAATATTGGCCTTCAAAATCTTAGCTACAAATTGGCTAGTACATATTACATTTATGATTTCTCACTCGTCATCTAATTCAAAACCTATTCCTAAACTTATTTACTCTTCTTCCTCTAGAGGATCTACACCATAAAGTGTCTCATTAAAAGGAACAAATAAAAAACTATTACATACCTTCCTAGTTTATAAAGGGTCTAATTCAACAATAGTGGGTAATTGGACTAGGCCAAGAACCAGTTTTTTGGTCTATTTAACCTTAGAGATTTTTTTCTATTTTAGGGTTGATCCCTAAGGTAATATTTTATGATATGTGAGTGGTTACCACTTTTTAGAAAAAAATAATTTCTTCTCTTCAACCTTAATTGATTGCACCCATTCTCCATTCAACACACATAAATTTAAGGTCTTTGCAATTTTGAGTATTGTGACCACACATAATCAAGCAACAATATTGAATTCTTCACCAATCATTCATCATCAATTGACCCAAGTTCCCCAAGTCATTTATAATAATGGAAGACACATCCATTAACCAAAATTACATAGGAAGGTTATACAAGTGAGTCCAAATTAGTGAATTTGTTGATCCACATTTTAGAGGATTGAGATTTAGGCACTATTTTTGAATAAGTAAATGCACCTCACCAAAAATCCATCCATTTGTGTTTAATATGTGATCTATCATAACTTTATATTCAGAGGTTGCAATAGAAAACCTTTTGGGATGAAATGAATTATTGGCAATAGATTCCAATTATCAACTACCCAATCTAGAATTGTTTTGCTTAGTAAGTTGGTGCTAACAAAGAAAAAAATTAATGTGTGATCACAAAGAAAGGAATTTGCATCAACTATAACTGAAACACCAATTATAATTTTGGAAAATGTAAAATTAGCCTCATCAATCTTCTAAAAAACATATAGATTCCTATTTGGTGTGCATGAGGGTACAAATGAAAAACATTAGAAGTTAGCTATTATAGTACTATAATAATAAATATTATTGATATATTTTTTTAAAATACATAATTTATTGTATTTATGAATTCATAAAGATCATATATATAATTTTATGATGTTGATTATAAGTGTTTGGATTAATACTATGACTGAAGTTCCTTAGAATGAGTTTAAGGAAGCTACTTAGGATTTATTTAAATTTATAAAGAATTATTTTATTTTATTTTATTTTATTTACATGAGACTTATTTTATAGTTTTATTTTTGGTTAAATCTATGTTGATTATGTTTTAGTTTTATGTATACTCTTGTGCTACTATAGAACACATCTTAGCATAATTAGATTACAAAATTATAATTTTTTCTAAATTTAAAGATTATAAATTATTGTAAATTATACTTGTGAATTAAATTATAAATTAAAGTACACAAAATATATTCTAAATCATAAATTAAATTTAGATTAAATTGTAAATTATTAATTTTTATTATAAATTTAACAAATTAAATTATCAAGTAAAAAATTTAAACTAAGTTAAATTACTAAAGTTTAAATTGAATATCAATATTAGAAAAGTAAAAATAAATATATGACAAACATGTAAACATATGAAAATTCCCATGTGCAAACCTTTGCCTGACTTATCCCTATGCACCTCACATGCTACATGTCCTCCCCAAAAATTAAATTGTAATTAAAGCTTCACAACCATCTGTTTAATATTATAAGACTCCTTATAAGTTCACTAAGAGTGACACTCTAAGAGACATAGAAAATAATGAAGCACTTTTAGCCTTCATGATAGTTGGAACCCATTTCATTAAATGATTTCTAGGAATTCTATTATGAGCTTCAAATTGCATGAGAGTCAAATTCTTAGTTTCAAAGTCTTCCAAACCAAAACATAAATTAATGAAGAAGCTCAATTTTAACAAATATGCATGAGAGTCAAATTTCTAGTCTCAAATATTTAGTGGAGGCTTGAAATAGAATTAGTTCATTCAAAATACAAATGAATGAATAAGCCTAGTTTTAACAAACATGCATGAGAGTCAAATTCTCAATCTCAAATGTCTAGTGAAATGTTCAAATAGATTTAATTCACTTCTCAACCTCAAATTTCTAATAAAATGTTCAAATAGAATTAATTCACTCAAAACTTAATATTTGAAAAAACAATAGTGAAAATCAATTCGTGCTTGCCCAACATCCCTAACATCAAGAACTAACCAAAGGACAAAAGTAGCTAAGTCCACTCTAGACTAAAACTTTTGAGAAATGATTCAATACAAATCACAAGTCCAAAAGTCCTAGCTTCGAGTTATCAAGTAGATTTTAAAAAAATTACTCAATGCATAGCAAGAACACTTTAAAAATTCAAGCAATTACTCTTGTATAAAAAATGGTTGATGATTTTGAAAAAGTTTGAAAATAAAGCTTAATAAAAGTGCATTAGTTTCTTCACAATTATGGCAGCCAAAGACAACCATAAAATTATAGACCCCTATTCTTTTATCCATATAACACAAAATTGGATAGTAATTGGAAATTTGAGGATTTGCACCATAAGTATGAGAAGACAAAACAATTAAGACTCATCATCAAGAAAGGAACCACCCATTACAATGTTCTTCAAATACAACATCCCTAGACAAAAATATCGTACAAGCATTTTTCCATTCCTTTCACGATATGAATTTTAAGAGAGTTGATTTCTTATTCTGTTAAGATGGGTATTGATGAAAAAACCCATTTGCAGCAATTTTTTAATTGATTCACGATTTTTGCTTTTAAGAGAGTTGAGATTTTCATTGTCAAGATGGGTACTGATGAAAGTGAGTATGGGTGGTGATTGTCATATTTTGGTCCAAATGTTTCTTCTCGAATTGTGGCAGAGGGAGGAAGAAATTGTTGCTATAAGAGGATTGATAGCATCATATCAGAAAATTTCCAACTTGCTTGTTTATTTTTTGTTTTTCATGGAATTGTTCTCACTCTTCTTTTTACTCTTGCCACTCACTTGAGAATGGATCTCTTCTAGTATGTCATTTGTGTCCTCTTTGATTTTCAGTTGCGTTGTTTTGCACAAGTTGATTGGTCAAGACAATGTTGAAAAGATCTTGTAGAGGGACAAGACTGATTTGAGGGCTCTGAGCAGATGCATTCAAGAGTTGAGAATGAAAGGCATGAGCTTTGATTGTGAAATTTTAATTAGGCCCTCTCAAATGGTGCTCTCAATTTTATTTCCCATTTCTTTTCCTTTTATCTTAGGCCTCCTCCTATGGTCATACAGGATAATTTCATGCAACTAACTAGATGGTAAGATGATTGTATGTGGAGTGATTTATGTTTAATAGCAGAAGAATTTTTAGCACATTTTGTCTAAGGTTTATTTTACATGGAATTTTTGTGTAGTGGAAGAGAAAAATTGAAATGTCTGGTTCGCTTTCCTGAATGAATTGTTGGATTTGATGGCTTTTCTTGAAAATATTCAAGCCTCAAGGTATGCCTTCAATTTTTGAATGTAGAATACTATATTTCTTGTCGAATGAGATGATTGTGATAAAATACTAGTTTCACTATCAGTATTATAGTCCTCAGACTTGGAAGAGACCATGGGTTTAGATAAAGTCAGCATGCTTTGATAGTGTTCAAAAATTAACCTAATAAGACCACGATGAAGAATGGGGTATCTCCTGGGGTTTTTCCTATGGTCCTCAAGGCTATTACTCAATGAACATAACAAGTAGTGTGGCAAATAAATTCATACCTTATGGCTGAAGTGGTTGAGAATGGTGAAATGATGCCCATACACTCTAGTAAATCTCCCATCCAGGGTGATATACTCCATAATAACATGAAGTACCTTTCTCCACAGCACCTTGATAGTATCAATTTTGAACTAGCTGTTAGAGATTTTAACCAATTTTAATTTCTCCTTGTCCTTCTTGGGAAATCTAATGATCACCTCATTAGAGAACCTTCTATCACGATAAAACTTGACGCCCTCAGTAGACATTTCGGTAATCTCCCCTATAATTTGCTCGTCTAGCTTCACCTTTCTTCCAAAGAGAATGATTTTGCTATTGTTATAGTTCTTTTCCAAGTGATTCGTAGCCACAAAGTCAGTCCCATGAATTTTTCCCAAATATGGGACCAGCCCACCTTTTTCAATCTGCTCCCAAACCTTCTCATTCCTAGTGTGCACCTCATAGCTTTTAGGCTCAAATCTTTTCCTATCCCCCCCATTTTCGTTTGCTCCTTACTATAGACTCTACCAGCATTAAGGACCTATTGCAGAATAATTTAGATGTTCCAATGCACCCACAAAGTGTGACACTTTTTCTTCCCTTCTAAGTAACATGATGCGGCCCCATAAGATCTCTTGATTTTGATGTACCTGGCCCCTTTCTCTTTAATCATTAATTGTATTTGGATCTTTCCCATGCATAACATCATAGTCTAGTAATGCCCTGACTTTAGTTCTCAATTCCCTATAATTTTTCCACGTGTTTAGACCTTGCTTCCTGACCCCTTCATTTACAAAGTAGTTTTCCACATTGTTAGCTTCCCTATAGATGTGTGAAACTTTAAAAAAAAAAAAAATTGTCTAGAATAGACTTTTCTTCATCTATCCAATTCTTTATCATCCATGAGAGTGGGGTCCTTCCTAAAAGAAAATCAATAATATTTTTAGAATCTCCTTCAAGCCATAAGTTTCTTATATTCAGATTATAAGCTAACTTTAAAACTTGAAAAGAACCTATAGCCTCTGCCACATGGTTGGTTTGATGGCCAAGGGATATAGCCATAGCCACAATAAAGTTATTGTTTGAATCCCTTAGAACACCTCCACTTCCAACCAAACCTGGGTTGCCCTTTGCAGCTCCATCAAAGTTGGCCTTAGACCAGCCATTTGGGGGACCAGCGAACACCCTCCGTGCTTTTCTTAGTAGGCTTGGAAGCAGAAGAGATGTCCAATTTAATATCCCAATATTTTGCAATCCTTAAATCATAGGGATTGCACACCACAACTTCCAGGTTAGGAGATTTTTGAGGAATTACATTAAAGTTTTCCTTTATGAGTCTAAAATTTATCTCAAAGACATTATTCTCTAACATCTCCTTGTCCCTAAAAATTCTATTATTGCATTCCTTCCACACACCCCAAGCAACAAAATGGAATAAGAAGGCCCATAACCTTCAAATATGGGGGTTTTGAGTAGGAGCTTTCTATTGTAAGAAGAACTCTTCAATGGTCTGGGGAAAAACCCAAGAGAGATTCCAGATAGCTAATAGTTTTCCCCAGATTAAGGAGGAAAATAGACAGTGGAAGAAAAAGTGGTTGGCTGACTCCACCTCACTCTTACAGAGGTAGCATCTGTTGGGAATTTGAAATCCTCATTTACAAATATTATCCACCATGAGAACCTTATTTTGAAGCATTATCCAGAAGAAGATATTAACTTTTGGAGTTAGGTGTTTAATCCAAGCTTTAGACCAAAAGGGAGGGGGGCTTGAGAAAGGGACAACAAAGAGACAACCAAAGAGATAGAGTAGTTACCCAAAGGGTTATCCATCTAGACAAGAGTGTCATTCTACTGATTTTGTCCCATACTGATAGCCTTTAAGGAGGACCAAAGCTAAGCCAAGTCTTGATTGATCACACATAAGTTCACCTAGTCTCCTTCAAACAAGTAATCTTTAACAAGTTCCCCGAAAGCAGCTTTACATTGCTCTGCCCATCTGTTGAATCTTTCAATATTAATAAGGGATTCCTTAAAGAGCCATTTATCCGCCCAAAATATAGCTTGGTTACCACTTCTAATGTGCCATCCTGTCCTAGATTCCATAATTTTTGTACCAGTAATCATATCATTCCACCAAGCTAAACCACGTGGGAGGACAAGAGAATCTAGCAGAGATTTGAGGGGCATACCATCAGCCATATATTTACTTTTTAAAATATCTCTCCATTCTCCTCCAGACGAGAAAGATCTCCATATTTGTTTGGCTAGGAGAGTTTTGTTAATTATTCTAATTTTTCTAAGACCTAAACCCCCCAATGTCTTCAGTCTGCAAACCAAATCCCACCCTATAAGAGGCATTCTCTTTCTTTCCTCCTCTCCAGACTAGAGGAATATTTTTTGAATATTTTTAATGGCCTATGCATGTTTGGTGGGGATTTTGAAGAAGCTTAAGGCATAAATTGGAAGATTCTGAAGAGAAGCTTTAAGAAGCTGAACTTTTCTAGCTTGGCTCAGAAGAGCTCCTTTCCAACTAGCCAATTTCTTTCTGAACCTATCAACCAAAGAGCACCAAAAGGAGTCTGGAGGTTTAAGGCATAACAAAAGTCCAATATAGGAAGAAGGTAAATAATTCACCTTACAATCAAGGATTCTAGTGATCTTGACCTGTCTATGCTCAGGGGTATTGAAGAAAAAGATGGAACTCTTATGTATGTTGACCTTCTATCCAGTCGCCTTTTCATAAACAATCAAAGTTTTTTTCAAAGTCTTTGCCTCATTCATGGAAGATCTACCCATCAACATAGTGTCATCTACAAACTGTTGATGAGAACATATTAAATTCATGGAAGAAGGACTTAGACCAATAAGGGACCTCTATTCAATCAATCTCTTCAGATTCCTTCCCAAGCTTTCAACCATTATAGTAAATAGAATAAGAGAGATAGGATCACCCTGTCTTAAGCCTCTTGAGTTTTGAAAGAAACTAGAAGGAGATCCATTAACAATGATGGCTATGGAGATAGTGGTAACCAATTGATTCACCAACTGAATGACTCTGCTAATAAATCCAAACCCCCTTTGGGATTTTGAATAAAAACTCCCAGTCCACATGGTCGTACACTTTGGAGATATCCAACTTGAGAAGAAGCCCTTCAGTTTTAGATTCCACAAGGGAATGAATATTCTCATGGAATGTGACTATTGAATCTAATATTTTTCTTCCAGGAACAAATCCATTCTGCTGAGGGGAAATCAACGAAGGAAGGATAGAAAGGATCCTTGAAGTCAACACCTTAGAGATGATTTTATAGATAGAGATGCAAAGACTAATGGATCTAAATGCCTCAAACTCTATTGCCCCTAGTTTCTTAGGAATGAGAACCACGAAAGTAGCATTCAGTTCCTTAAGGAACCTCTTGGAACCAAAGAATTCCTTAACAACATTCACAACATCATTTTCCACAATTTCCCAAAACCATTGAAAAAAGAATATAGGAAATCCATCAGGCCCAGGGGCCTTGTTTCCTTCAAAAGAAAAAATAGCTTTCCTGATTTCCTCCATAGTGGGAATGGACACCAAATTTTCATTTTCTTCCCTAACGAAAACCTTAGGGATGGCCTCTAATAGAAAATATTGATCATTTTGATATTTCCCCATTCACCGAAAGAAGATTATTATAGAAGAGGACGACTTGATTTTTGATGTCTTCCTCTTCCTCAAATCTAGTACCATTAACTTCTATGGAAGTGATTATTTTGGCAGCCCTATGTTTTGAAGCAGATAAATGGAAATACCTAGTATTTCAATCTCTAGTAGAGAGCCATAACACCCTCGATCTCTTCCTCTAGAACTCCTACTCTTTTGCTATTATGTCGTGCATCTTCACCAGCAACTCATTTTCTCTATCCTTAATATCTTCAATGTATCCTTCCTTTTGGATTTTTTATTGGATCTCTGCAAGCTTCATTTGAAGTTCGGATTTGATGCCAAAAATGTTTCCAAAGTATTCATTTTTCCATCTTCTTAAATTGTGTTTGACTTCTCTAAGCTTTTTAGCAATTTTGAACATAGCAGTTCTTGGAACATCAATATTCCACCATTTCCTAATTTCATCTGAGATTAGGGAATGGGACAGCCACATTCTTTCAAATCTAAAGGGAAAGTTTTTCTTCACCTTTATAGGTCTACCACAAAACTTATAGGAAAGTTTCTGACCCAACTCTGGAGAGAGCTTTAAGAGAGAAAAAATAGCTTAAGAGCCATTGATGAGAAATTAAGGTTCTATCTAACCTAAATTGAATTAGATCCTTACCAGTTCTTCTATTTGACCATGTGTACTAGGCCCCTTGCAAGTCCATATCAATCAGCTCCTTGTTTATTAAATCAAAAAGATTAGACTTACTCTCCTGGTTCACCTAAGACCCTCCAAATTTCTCCTCATTTAGAAGGGGTGTGTTAAAGTCACCCATGACTATCCAATGGTCATTATCAAAAATTTTGTAGAAAGCTAAGAGCTCATTCCACAAATATTTTCTAGCTCCTTTCCCATTGGGAACATAGATATTCGATTGAATCCAGCTAAAGTTATCTCTAATATGAGTGAATTTAGTAGCCACATGATTGTTGCTTTTCAACAAAGGTTCCCCTTTGATGAAGTTCTAGTTCCAAAAAGTAGTTATGCCTCCTGACGCACCATCTGAACTATTTCATTGAGTCCCATAATTCTGAAACATTTTGATCTTCTCCACCTTTTCTTTGGGTATTTTATTTTCTTGGATACTTGGAGAATATATGGTTTATGATCCCTAACAAAATTGTGCAAAACATCCCTCTTGTGAAGGCTAGTGAGCCCTCTTATATTCTAGGACATAATTTTCATGTCTTACCAGTGGATTGGAGGATCTCTGGAATGGTCTTTTGAACACCATCTTCTATGTCCTAAAAGCTTTCATGCTCTCTCTACCATTTGTTTGATCTTCTACCCTGTCCAAACTTAGTGGCACCACAATCTAACTTTGCTCTTTTTCTGGTAATAACTCCACTCAGAGTATTATGATGTTCACTTTTCTCCTTCTTTTTCTTAGAATGAGAGAGGACTTCTTCCCATCCAATATCTTCTTGGCTCTCCATCTCTCTGCCAGAATACCATTCCTTGTCATTCATTCTTCTTTGCTCCCAAGGGAGGGTATCCATTAGGCCATTCCTAGGCTGATTCAGATTTTCACTTGAAAGTTCAGTATCCTGACTTAGATCTTCAAAGGTGTCCTTTACAAAGTTTGGGGTTTATTTTTTTGGGGGATCACTCAAAGGGGAGCATTCAGAAGAAGTCACATTTTGGATTGGGATGCCAATATCCAAAGATAGACCCTGGATAGGAATATCCTCCAATCCAGGGAACCCATTTTCTTTATCTTCTAGTAAAATCTTAAGAGTAGAGGAGACAAAGTCCTCATCCCTATTCCTTTCCTCCGTATTTTCCAATGTTCTTTCCTCATCTTCCCTTGAACCAATATAATTTTCTTCTCTTGTTTGGTGATCCTTAGATTATGTTTCATCAATATTGTTCGAGGTATTCTGCTAAGTCTCATTTTTCCTACCAGCCTCCTCACTGGTGTTGCTTTCTTGACCTTCCCCATCATTTTTCTTTCTCCATACAGTCTTAGGATTGGACGGGTGATTTTATTTTTCTTTATTGACATTTAGTGGGAATTTCTTAGCCCAATGCCTCGATTTCCTACACTTGAAGTAGGCAATAGTTTGCGTCTAGGTTCCCAACTTAGATTGAATGTCTATTAAGGAAGGAATGTCACACTCTTTGAAACTCCTACACAGATTTTCACAAATACCAATCACTTTCTAGTTGTTGTCATAGAGTCAATAGAGAGAAGTTCACCAAAGGAACTTGCTATGTTGTTGATATATGAGGATAGTATTAACTAAGCCATTTCCACATAACTAAAATGCCTATGCTATTGATTGCTTCTATTCACTTCCTTAAGGGTCTACCATTGTAGTTAATGATTTGAAAAAGTATTATTAAATAAATTCAACATTGATACGGTCATTTAAGTTATATTTTATAATCTATTTATATTTTATCAAGGACCAAATAAACACAATATTGACTTTGTTAAATAATATTTCAATACTTGTTCTAAAAAATAATTACTCCTTCAAATAATCCTAAATAAAAAGTATCCTTATCATGGGATTAATTAACCTAATTATTGACAATTTTTTTGTCTAGATAACTTTGGATCTTTCATGGATTTGTGTATAAATATAATAATTATTGGGCCTTTTTAGAGTTTCCAATAAAATCCATAAAACCAAGATCACCTACAAAACTTGGATTATCCTTCTACAAAAAAAAAATAAAACATGCAAGAGCAATTTGCATAAAGATGTGCAAATAATATTATTGGGAATTATGAATTACATGAGATAACTTGCTTTTATAAAGCAAGATGAAAAACCCTTAAAGGTAAAACCTAATACTAGGACCTAAGTAAACTTAATAAAGTGTAATTAAATATTTAATTACACCAACACCTCTTAAGTGTAACTTATGGAGAATAAAAAAAAATGCAAATAATGCAAGGATGGATGCATGAAAGCATGAATGGGTTCTAACTACAAGTCCATTAGGTACCCATGTACATATGCAAAAAGGGGGAAAAGGAGAAAATCTAGTGGGAAAAAGCTCCCCCCCAAAAGATACAATAATGACAAGAGAGACCATACAACCCCCCCTATTGAGATAACCTACTTCAAACAAGCACTAGAAGCACACTTGTGCAGTAACATTGGAATCCTTAATCTGATGAGTAAGGAAAGATAATTCTATTTACTAAAAACCATATTAGAGTCACTAAATGAATCAGGTTGGAATCATGACAAAGAAACAATATACTCAATGCCAAGGGACATTAGAAACCTCTCAAATTGGCACAACCTTGAAATATTTGAAGCAATAGTCGATTGAAAAATGACCATGCAAAAGAAATATATAATGCAACTAAGTGAGGAAATATGGAAGCCTCCATAAGACCTCCCAAGTACACCATCCCTCACATAGGTACTTAAGAAATTCCCTCCATAAGAGGGAATGATATGATGAAAGAATCTATAAGCTATGTGTATCTCAATGCTGATGCCAAACTATGAAAAAAATTGATCCATAGGAGCAAGTACTATGAAGATTCTGGAACATTAACCATATGTAAAATGAATGGCCCTCAAATTGAGATGTGAACTGATGTGAACCAAAGTGTGTCAAGTTATGAGCAAGATCATGGCCAAAATAAACTATAGAATCTAGATACAACTAATGCAAGATGTCATCAATATGAAGATGGGATCAAAGTGCATGCCATATGACTACACTCTAATCCAATTATTATGCAAGCAACCCCCCTGATGGAAGTTTATTAAAGTACATTTATTTCAATACCCCATGATTGTAAAAGAAGAACATGCAACACATGCATAAATCAATGAAAAAATGAAAACATAAAGCATGCAAAAAGGTAAGAGTGCATGCAAGGATTAATGTTCACATCTACCTCCATGAAGAAAAAATGACCTTAAATCTACATAGAGGATGAAATCAACTTTTTGATGATGTAAGGTTTTCAAAAAATAGATACGTATATGTTCAAGTAATGAATTTTTGGAAAAAGGGTAAATTTTTGTAGCTGATGATGCAAAAATGACCCTTCTAATTTGATTTCTAAAAAAATTACTCATTGCATGCAAAAGATAATGGATACCTAGAAAATATTTTGATGCTACCAACAAAACCCATAAAGCATTTTTGAATTCAAAAAGGAGAACATGCAATTTGGTAAAAAAAGGAAACTTCACCTACAAGGAAAATAGCTGCAATTTTGACAACGATTTTTACAAGGTTTTCTCACTATCTACAAAATCTAGTAGATACCCACATGGTATTTTGTGGTTTTGAACAAAGCCCAGAAATCATTTTTCTTAAAAAAACATGAAAAAATATTGGCCATTGTAGATACCCACAAGCCTTCAAAGATGCCCAGAAATTTTTGCTCTAGGTTAGATCCCTTGAGGATCCCCCAAAAAAATCTCTTTGATCTAATTTGTCTTGGGTCCAAGAAGGGGCTTACAAATAAGAGCTCTGATACCATGTTAGAGTTTCCAATAAATTCCATAAAACCAAGATCACATGCAAAACCTAGATTAGCCTTCTATAAAGAGAAAAATCAAATATGCAAGAGCAATGTGCATAAAGATGTGCAAATAATATTATTGGAAATTATGAATTACATCAGATAAGTTGCTTTTATAAAGCAAGATGCAAAACCCTAAAAGTAAAATGTAATTAGGACTTAAGTAAACTTAATAAAGTGTAATTAAATATTCAATTACACCAACAAGCCCAAACTATTAGTAATAATTTTTTCAAGTATCCAAGTCATAAATAAAAAACATTCATCATACCTTTCAAATTTCACAAGGTGAATAAATGTTTAAAATGTAATGACATGAAGGAAAGTGTTCGCCAAGTTACTAATACTTAGATACCTTGAACCTTCACTCAAATCAAGTGCTCCTAGGAAGTTTACTAAGTTACAAGAGTATTTTGGAAATATTTTTCAAAATTTATTGAGTGTTAATTTGATCATTTGTTGTCCTATCCATCTAATGGATCTCAATAAATCACTTCTTAATGCATATAGTAAACAAGAATTGTGTGACTTCTATAGGGGTAAATCTCATTACACTCAATCATCCATGGGTCTTAAAAATATGGTGCAAGATCACCTTATAGATAACAATGTGATCAAAGTTAAATATGTCAATGATAATAATAATCCTTTGGTTTCCATTATAAACGATCATTTAGAGATATACATAATTTATTTTATGAATAATATAAACAACATTAAGGCACATACTAATACACATGAGGATAGCTATGAAATTAAGGATATATCACATGAAATTGCTTTTGTGGGGCTTATTGAAACTAATGTTACATAATCTTGTATGATCTTCCTACTCCATTATTTACAATTTCCAAAGAGATCCAATAAAATACTTATTTTGGTCCATTACACATATCTTGTAGTCTTAAGGGCTCATCACCTATCCAACTCTTCATTTATCCCACATGTCAACATAGTATATGTAGTAAGGATTTTTTCATTACTAGCCATATTAAACACCAAAAATATGCACATTGTAAGATTTTTCCAAAGATAACAGATGGGATGTTAATAAATATACTAGAATGTATTGGAACTAAAGAACTACTAATTTTATGTCATGTTATGGGATTGTCTCATAGATTTCATGTTTTACTTTGGTGATTATAGATTTAATATTGCAAATTTATTTCTTGTATTTTACATCAATATGTTAAATTTGTAGATAAAGAGAATATATTGAAGATTAAAAAGATTCATTATATGGGAGTTTTTTTTGTCCCAAGACCAACTTATTATGTAAGTTTCTATGTTATACCTATGTAATTTCAGAGCTTTTATATTATTAATAATATTTCATGCTTTTTTCCTTTTATCTAAAAAACATTAAAAATGATTCATTATAAGCTAATATTTGATGTTAGTAACTTTACACTAGAAACATTTAATAGTTAAATTATATATATAAAGAAATTTTTTATTATATCATAATATTTCATCTATTTATTAAAAAAATGATATTTTATAAATTGTGACTCATAAGATGTTTATAAAAATCCTCACATAATCTAAATATTTTATAAACTATTAAGAATGAATGCTAGGTGGAGTACCATTCACTCATCACCCCCATCTTAAGGGTGAGCACGTACTATAGGTAAAATACTAAACAATAATTTATGTTTTGAACCATATTACTATTGAACATTACTTATATATTGCATGTCAATGTAGGAAAGGTAGTTTCCAAGTAATAGGGGAAATGAATGAGAAAGCTAGGAGAGAGGACCAAGTAGTTGAGAACCCTAACTTTGTGCTTCTAAAAAGCCTACTTGAAAATCTCAAATCACTCTCATTTTTTTACAATAGCTTACTTTGCAAGTCTCCTACTTATACCTAAAGTTTCAAGGCCACATCATCAAATATGATGCCACACTAGCATGCATTTTGTTTAGGTTTCCAAAAAGGCCTTGAAAAAAGTTAGACTGATAGTTGTGCACTAAGTCAAGTTTTATTGGTGTGATAATGTGGCATCACATGATTTGTTGTATTTTAGAGCTAAGTACTACATTTCATTCAATTATTGGGTAATCATAAACAACACTAACTTTAAAGTAACAACTATTGGTGTAAAATTGTTTAAAATATTGGACATTAAATCAACAAATACTATAACAACTATTGGAACATGCTCAACTACTAGATCCTTTCCCCTAGTGGTAGGTGTTATTAACTTGACTAGGTAATTATATTGATCAATACAATTGAATTCACGTGATTGGTCCACTTTTTTGAATGAAGAAATTTGTTTACATAGAAAAATTCAAGCTTAGTTAATCAATGCACGTTCGTCTAGGTTATATCAACACATTTCTATCTAACTTCTACAAGTGATTGGTGTTTTGGGGTGTAAGTAATACCATTGGGAGGGAATTAATGTCCATGTTGGGTATGAATAGGCAATGTCAAGTGAGAAATTAAGAGTTAATGTCTTTGTTTCCTAGTCTTGTAGCAAGATATATTAGACCCACATCAATTTCTATCATCCCTTATTCAAGTGATTTAAGTGTTGGGCATTGCCATTGTTGTCTAGTCTAGAGTTGTAAATCCATTGTTCATGTTCACACCTATTACATCTAGCTTGCTGCTATTTTTGTAGGTACTTCTTGTTAGGTATCATAAGTTAATCAATTGATGAAATAATGTGTTCAGTTTGAAAGTTGATTTTCTAAAAAAATTGTAATGATAGTTGCATAAGCATTGAGAAAACAATATCATAATTGTATGACAATAGATTATCTTCATTGCATGTTTACACTTCAATATTGTTAATCTTACTGGAAAAATAAAAAATAAAAAAAATATATAGGGTGGTTATTACAACCATGAGGAGGATTCACTATTCACATAACTAGAAAGAGAAACCTTAGCATTGATGTATTGAAGTAATTCTAAACTAAATGGCCCTTAGTAAGTAATAAATCATGAAAAACTTGAACCAAATTAAATACTATCCACCTTAACTAAACTACCAATCTCATCCACATATTATTGTTACAATTGTCCCTATGATTAAAATTCCTAAGGTCCTAGGTGCCATAGTAGGATTAACAACAATATTACTTATGGAAACATCCTTAAAAGTTCCATTCTCACTAGATTGGACCATCTGAGCATTCAAATAAGGGTTTCTTATCAAGGGAAAGTGATGATGTAAATGAAACCTTGGCATACAAACAAAAACCAAAACCACCAATCCTTGAAGGGTAAATAATACATAAGGCATGTTATATATTTGATATAAAATTAGAAAATTGAACAAAAGTTCAAATTTGAAAAATAATATCAAATGAAATCTTAGGGTCCAAAATAAGGGTGTGTAGGGTGTGGTACAAGAAATATCATGCAAAAAAAATAAAAGTCATAAGGAAGGTATATATAAGGAGCATGTGAGAAAAGAAAATCTAATCCAAGTAATGAGAACTAAAAGTAAAGCATGTGATTAGAAAATTATATTTGAAAATTCTAATAAAAGGAATAAACCCTAGGTCATATAGGAATAGCTAGTTCACCAAAATTGTAATAGATAAATCATCTCACATATAAATGTCATAAAGAAAAAAAATTAAACAATAATAAAACCCTAGGAATTTATGGGGCTTGGAGTGGGATAATAAACACATAATTCAAATTAAAAAAATAAAAATTAAATGCAATACTTAGCTCAAATCTAAAATAATGGGATATGATACAATATAAAATGATACATTAATGTGCTAGAATTTTATACTCTAATTTGATGAAATCCTAAATTTGTGCAAACTAAGCATGCTCTATCGTGGTTTAGATGCATGCTTATGTGATTGATCTCTATGAGCAAATAAATGATTTTGAGCATGTAATTAAAATAGAAATTTTAGAAGTGAAATAGTTGAAATCTAATAATTCAATTTTACTTGTTTTGTGTTGTACTTGTGTCTAATGTGGAATGGTGTCTACATTTACTATTTGGAAACTTGTTAAAGATGAATCATGTTCCCTTTAGTCAAGTCCATAGGTGAACTAAGTCAATGATTATGAATCAAGATTGGAAACATCAAAAAAGCATGTAATATTCCAAGGTGTTGATGCAATCAATATGTTCCATAATACTATTATGTAAATGTCATTAGAAAATTTTGCTCTCCCCTAAGCCCTTTCAAAATGATAAATACAATAAAATATATAACACAAATTCATATAAGTGTGTTCTAAACTGACTCACAATGACTAATAAAAAAATTAACAATGTTTAATTTTAAAAAAATTAACAATGTTTAATTTTAAAATTTCAAAATTTGAAGATTCACATATGCTATTATAAAAATAACTTGGATCAGTTTTATAAACATAAATATTATCTATAAAGTAAATAAAAAAATTAAATTTAAATTTAAATTTAAAATATAAATAATTAGCTGATAGGATTTTTTAAGTGGACTTACCAGTCCATAATTCACAGACAAACCTATCTCACACAGCTAAACCATTCTCTGCATGCTGCTAAACCATTTTTAGTTACCAATTTTCTTAGGCTTCGTTTTTGAGTTCTTTTCACAATCGCCACTGATGGGGAGAAGTAGCCAGACGTTACCAATCACTTTATACGGTGCTGAGCATTTGTCCATGATTTGGGTGGGAATTAATATTTGTCATTTAAAAGGCTAGAAAAATCTTGTCTTGAGCTCAAGACTCTACGAGCTCTTAAACCTCAATATCTTTATTTATACTTTTTGTTTATATCTAATTCTTGTTTATTGTGAGTAGATTGAAGCAATGACTGTAGGGAGATTTATTTTGATTCATCACATCGCTCAAAGCTAATCATATCGCTGATGTAACAACTTTCAACCTATAGTAGTTTTTCACTTGCCTCTACTCTACCTATTAATGATAACAATATCCTCACTTTGAATGCCTTCAGGTTTACAGATTCCATATATCCTTGCTTTGAATGCATTCAGGTTTACAAATTTCATTTATATGTTCAAAATATGTTTTCATCAATGCGTCCCTTGCTATTAATTCTCGCCGCCTTTCATCACTGCCCGAAGTGTCCATAAACATGCTGGAGGTGAGTTAATCAATTCATCATCAACTCTCATTTCCTATTCCTTGATTTTTTGAGAGAGGCATTCAAAAAGAGTTTACCTATGCCAAAAGATGTCTTACCAAACAATAGGTTTTGTCTTGTTATTGTTTGCATTTTCATTTTATTTTTTCTCTTAAATTACTATGCCATGTATAAATTCTGAATCATGAGACAAGTCACTTGCCACAATTTCATTAAGTTTTTTTAGGGGATTTGTATATGACTAGATCATTTTTTTTTTTTTGATTTAAACAATTTCGTTATTAAGTCGAGAGGTTTCTACAATGAAAGTACAAGATGCATGTACATTTTTTTAAGTTATGTTTATTTTGACGTTTACCTATTGATGACTTGTTATATATATTATAAAAGAAATAAAAGCAATAAAAGAAATGTTACCAGCATGCAAATTGATGTGACAAATTGATTAAAAAATAGGCTCCTCAAGAAGGATAGCTCTCTACTTTTTTATAAATATTATTAATAAATAATATATATATATATATACTAGTTACTTGTTAAATAAAGATGTTTGTTCTGTAGTTTTATTCATCATTGTACATCTTTTTTTTGATAAACAGACACTCTCAACCACACCTTCATTAGATTTAACACATAAATAATTAACACCCCTAATTACATGAAATGAAAATAATCCCAAACATAAATCATATCACAATTTAGAAGTTGTGATTAAATAAATGAACTTGGGAAAACAAAATCTTATCACAAATAAATAAAAATACCACTTTGAAATAAATTTTTTGTGTGAATATTTTTTTGATGATTATATATATTTTTTTCTTTGATGCGTTATATTACTTAACTTGGATTTTGTATTTCAACCCCAAAAAAAAAAAAAAACCTTTAGTAATTGAGAGTTCTCAGTATTTAGTAATGATTATATCCATATGTCTATGATGAAATTAGTTACAAGATAATTTAGGATCATCCTACTGTTTGTTGGGGTATGTGTGAATCCATTTTCTATACTCATTTTTTGTTTGTTTCGGTTTGAAGATTTCTGTGCAGATTTTAGATTTGGCTAATATTAATGTTTGTGATTTGGTTGGAACATATGGTTTCGTATTTTTAAAACTAGAGCAGTTGCAACTTGTTTACATTTCTTGTATCTGTTTGATTTCTTTTGTAATATGAAAAGATTTAGTAATTTGTTTGGAACATAACCCTCTGTGCTTTTAAAACTACAGTTTTTGCAGCGTGTTTAAGTTTCTTGGATCTATAAGGATTTTTGTGGTTTGCTTTGGATCTTAAGGTTTTGGATTTTTGAAGTCGAATTTTGTGTAACTTGTTAAAATTTTATTGGATCTGTTTGATTAGTTTTGTAATATGAAGGTTCATGTAAGTTGTTTTTGAACATAAGCTTTTAGGGTTTCTAAAGTAGGTTTTTCTTCAGCTTCTGTAAGATCCTTGGATATGTAATTTGGGTGTCCTAAAAAAATTTGATAATTTTAATTTTAAGATTCTTGGATTTATAATTTGGATGTCTTGAAGTAATTTGATAATTTTAGTTTTAAGATTCTTGGACTTGTAATTTGGGTTCCTTGTTCAAAATTTGAATTGGCTTGCTTAGTCAAAGGGATTGCATTCTTATACTCCTATAACTCGGGTGCTTCCTTGGTTGCATGTTCCAAATTAAGGTTTCATATGTTTTTGGGATCGTGGATGTGTAATTTTTACAAATTGAAACTATATAAGCCTTGAATATATATTATTAACAAGTAAATTCTGGTATTTGAAATTACAGAACTTTTCAAAGAGGATTGTGGATGTGTAATTTTGATGAATCAAACTAAATAAGATTGGAATATAGATAACTAATTGGAAATTTTGTGATTCACTTACTAGTTATATTTGTTGCTTTCCCATTTTCATCACATGCTTGAATGAAGGTCTTGGTTGATTACCTATTGGGAATCACAATTTCATAAAATACTGGGTTTTCAAGTTTAATTAAACTTCCCAATTTTTTAAATTGGTTGCACTATGTTTTTCTGAGTAAAAAGTGGGGGAGCTTATGTATCTTGGGCAACATTCATAAGATTTATAAACATGAGCCCCATATGAAGAAATCAGTTACATCTGCACTACAACTCTTTGTTGGACAAAATGCATTAGCTTCATTGAGATATTAAATTGATAGTATTTTTAGAGAGAATTTCGGAGCCAGTTTTCCTTTTTGTATTCCAAGGATTTCATGATCATATGAAGGGAGCTTTATTAAATATTTAGCCAATGAGATTGGGCGTCTTTGCAATCTAATTAGGTTTCATGTCAATGTTTACCTTGATATACTATTTAAAAAACTTGATTTGGACAACCCTAAAGAAGTATGTTAATTTTGTACGAGAAAAATAGTCCCATTCCCCCTGTAGTATTTTTTATTTATATTTTTCAATGTTACAAAAATGTTTATCCAATTAGATTAGGTGTCTTTGAGTGTGTTGGCAATTTTTAAATCTTAATTAAATTAAAATCTTATTTGGGGATCACATTCTGCTACCACCACTGCTGTTAGGGGATGTGGGATGTTTTTGGGACATCTCCCTCAAAGAGGAGATGATTTTGGGACATCGATATGTTTTGGATTAGATTATGTCTTGTAGTTCGGTTCTAGATTGGATCACATATGTGGTCTAGTCTTAAGCTAGGCTATGCTACTTGGTTTGGTCTAACTAGTGTTGCATGGTCCTCTGTTAGTGGCAACACTCTTATACTGGATATTTTTTAATATGTTCTTATTAAATTTTGGTAGAATATTTATCTTTTTTCCTTGTTTATTATTAATATCTTAGTATCTTTTCTTTGGACAAATTCTCCTAAATGGCATTCACATATTTTAGCATTGTCACTCTTTTAAGTAGTTTATCTTTTAGAGAAATGATCTCTCTTTTGTTGTTGAAAGAACGCGTATTTTGATTCAACACTCACCATAAAGGTTACTAAAACCATAATTTATAGTGACATATATTAGGATAACCTTGGCAATTAATTTATAGAATAGTTCTTGAAAATTCAAATGATATTTTTAAAAGTTTTTATGGTTGATTATCATAGAAAAAATGACATTCATGACTCTTGTAGGATGATTCTTAAGTTGGTAAATTTACATTAGTATAAATAACCATTAGGGGTTAGTGCAGATCATAGGGGTCCAAACTAGGCCTTTAAGTGGTGATGAAAATTTAGAAAATCAGAGTTAGGCAACTTAACATAAAAATTTGAATAGGTTATTAACATAATTTGAAAAATATGTAAGAAAAAGAGTTGTAACAAATTGAATGTAATTTCTAGGCTACTAGACATTTTTTGGAAAAAAGTAAAATTGTTTTGAGAAAATTTGAAATTTCAATACAATGGTACTAATTTTTCAAGAAAAAGATAAGAAGCAGGTGTATGTCTAACCACCTTAAGTACAAGAATTTTTTTTTTTTTTTAATCTTTCAATATAAGTAGAGGACACATGCTTGGATGTGTTGGAATTTTTTTTGTAATATTTTTCCATGTAAATAATTAGTTATGAATTTTTTATTAGAACTTTTCAAAATTATTAAGACATCTATGTCTGTGTAACGCCCCGCCGTGCGAACCCCAAAGGACAATTAAACCATAATTACTGCACAATTTTTTGATTTTTTTTTAAAAAGTAAACATAACATATATGTCATACACATTAAATCATAACATGAATTTCATTTAAATAGATTCACTAACACATACATCCCTTGGGGTACACGAGGAGTCATTACAAGACTGAGATCCATACAACAACAATAAAGAATAAAATCCAAAGATATAATCCATAACAAAATAAACATTAACAAATAGAACACATACATGATAAAGCAATGATAAGAACCCATCTGAGTAAATTCAACATATACATAATTAACTCAACACAATAATAACTGCCATGGCCAATAACCACATTGGGTTTAATATTATATTACAGTACAATTTTTAAGAAGTACAATGATACAAAAATGTTTCCAAACCATGAATGGAAACTATACAACAAGAATCATGATATAGAAGAAGAGATGAATACAAAGCATCATAACTGGCTCCAAGACAAGTACAACTCTGGAGTCGCTACAAACGCACCAATCCACACCTCTCAATCCTCGACTGGGGACCCAATGGGGTGCTTAGCACGTTCCACCCGACCATGTGAGTCCGAAGACCCACCCCCTGTGCTAGGAGCTAAACAAGAAAGAGACCGCAACCAAGAACATCCAAATAGGGAACCACAAGACTCAACGCCATACAAAAGTATCATAAAACTCAAGAATTACAAAGACATAATCAACAACACCCAAGAGTCATTAAAATAAATTAAAATCATAAATTTCATCACATAAATCAAAGCAAGGACAAGTATCAAGTAACCAAAGAATGATCATGAAACACTTCCAAAACAAACTGAATTAATAAATACAATTCCAAATTGCAATTAAACATCATAACATAGTTCCATAAGAATACAAGATCATAAATCAAATATAAATGAGATCATACAAGACCACAAAATATACTAAAGATGTATTAAAACAATAATCAATTTAAATAAATATAGCCAACAATCTAAACCAACTCCCACAACCTACTTCTAGAGGAACATAATAAAGTAAAAACACCTGGGCAACTAGGGGAGAGTGTCATCGCATAGTCCTACATGGGCTGTCCTGTGCTCTTCCTTCCAACTGGAGGTGTCGGTCCCATCTATGGCTGTCATGTGCTCTTCCTCCCAACTTGAGGCGCCGGTCCATAGGGTGACTCATGCGGAACCGTAGACCTCTCGTGAAGACGAGGTTACGACCTTGCCAACCACGGCCTTCCCAGCCTTCCATTAGCCTACAGAAGCACTAATGAAGACGAGGCATCCATTTTATTAATCTTATAATGATATTACTACCCAACCCTCCTAAGTTAATTATTAGGTTTTCACTTGTTTACTAACTCACTCGTGGGTTATCCTGAGCCCTTCCCCTTAAACGAGGCGCCGGCCCCCACCAGGAGCCACTCTCCCTAGAGACCCCACAACATAAAAACCAAGGGTTGTACCATCATAATCTGAACAAAGAATCACAACATAAAAGCATGCGAGGCATTACCCATCTCGCTAACAATTACAACATCAGAGTCTTACAAAGTCCTGTACAACCCTTCTAGAAAAATGAAACCAAAACACTTGCCACATCAAGGGCACATAAAGAGAGAACATCAACTGACAATCAACTCAACCCTCTGGAAGATTCTCAAAAATTCCACATGAAAGAACTGACACAATAATTGCAAGGCCACAAGAACTATTCGCAATTCCAATATAATGAGTAAATACACCAAAGTAACATCAACAACTCCATTCAAAGAACATCAATAACTTTGATATGAACTAAATCGGAAATTCAAGAAGATCAACTATCCACAACCCATAAACAAAACAACACAAATTAAATGGCAAAGGATTCCTTGAATCAAAATTAGTCTCCAAAAGAATCCACACCAACACGAACCATCCAAACACAATCCTTCAACAACAGAGGTAAAAGGCATGCAACCAGGCATCCCAGGGAGACCTCAATTTCCTCCTCACACGATACCTGTGCAGTTGGTTAAACAAATGACCTTTGACAAAAATCAACAAACATGACAACAATGTAATTAAATGTTTCCCCAAAAATAATAAAAGTGGGAAGACTGCATTAAATAAGAAGCATAAACTTATTACAACCAAATCATCACTTTAGTATCCCAAAATATTCCACCACAAAACCCCCTTAACTCAAAACCAACCAAGAATTCACCATGTAAGGATAAATGAATAGCAACACAACTTAACTTAAAGAAGATCACCAACTCAAGTTAACTCAAGAAAAGTCACAAAGAAAGAGTAGGTCAGAACACTCATAAAATGACATGAATTCCAAAGGAATGAAAATACTTCCAAAGCCAAGCATTTCCAAAGAGGATACCACAAATAAGATACACCAAATTACCCCTAAAAGATCAATGACCAATCAAAAACAATTTATCCATTTGTTCAAAAATACTTAATTTAAAAATAAATAAGGGAACTCTAAAATCACTTATCGTAATTATCTCAAGGCATATTTTTACATTCCACAATATTCCTTATCATTAATCTCATAATAATTAAAAGATTATTTCCCTCGGATATTAATATTTGAGACAATCTTAATACAATTTCCTAGTTATTTAGCTTACACACTAAACTTAACATTCCACTCTAAAGGTTATAAAATAACAATATTCACCTACAAATTAACAAAGAATAAACCATAATAATTGTGGTAATAATAATATCCTAGATTTCTTATTCTTCTTAGACAATTTGCTAATCATTAATAATGGAAAATAACCTTCATTCAATTTTAGTGTCAAGGAAACTTAACTTTGCTTATCTTTATTTAAGTAACCATTTCCAACCTAAATATAGTCTTATTTACTTTATTAGTCCCAATTTTAGGTTCACTATTTTCTACAAGGATTAAAGAAGCACCAAGACTTACTTGATTTTATGCATAACAAGATTTACTACCAAGTATACATGTACAAGGAAATACCCAAATTACAACTTAAATACCACTTCACATTAGCATTCTTCATTAGATTCCTTAGACCCAACCCATTTCAAGGATTCCAAATTAACACATCCGAAAAGTCTCTACTCCAAGAGAATATAATCAAGGCAGAACTATATATCTTCTAGTGTTCTACACTCAAATTCTAAATCACTACACTAATGCAATACTTCTAACATCTTCCCAATCTCCAATTTCGAGCCATACCTATTTTCTTAAATATGTGAATAATAATAAATTATTATGAAGACAATGATATATCGTGATATCAAGATAAATTGAATAGATATCCATTTGTTAATCATTCTCTAATCTACATTTATGCTAACATTCATGATGCTGTCACTAAACTAAGTGATTATAGCTGCATAGAGATAAGAAGATTAATAAAATTAGAGAGATCCTTTAAACCCTTAAACTTTCTATTATGTTTAGGTACGTGGCTAAGACATTTTGACAAATAAAAAATAGAGAAGTTATTTAATTTACTACCCCTATGCAAGTCTAAGAGTTGCAGCTGTAACGGGTTGCCAAAGGTAACAGGGAGATTATATAAATTTAGATTACCAGACTATGAGAAGGAGCTCATCTAAACAATGTATCCAATAACATCAATTTCTCTTAGCTTCGACTGAACGGAGGTAAATGGCAAAGGCTTGAAACATTGCGCAGACCAAGAGAATTAAATAATCTGCTCATTGGTCCTCAATTTCTTCACTTGAACAATCTGGTCCATAACGGCACCAGAGAAGACACACGACCCAAGCTTCCTCCAAGTTTGAGATGGTTACGGTTGCAAAAACGTGAGTAGCCTTTTTCCTTTAGTCTGGTGGATAACACATGGGATTTTGATAATAAAAATGTATCAGAGTTTATTTAAATCTATAAAACCTACCATGTTCAAGTGTTGCGGCTGAGACTAGTTGCCAAGTATATCAGAAAGTGAATATTGGAAATAGGAAATATCACCATCTACTTGCATTATTATCAAATCTCAAATGTTATCCATAAAATGGAAAAGAAGGAGAAAGGTGAGGTACAAATACGTGACTTAAGAGCAGGAGAATTAAAGTACAACCCTTTTCCTTTTTGAACCAGACGCATTTCTGTTGGCAGCGAGTTTCCAGAGACGTGCTCAGTTTGCAGTTTTGGAAGACAAATTTATTTTCAAGTGCTGCAACTGTGATAGATTATCAGAGGAATCAAGCAGGTTATTTAATTCTTCAGATTTTCCTATGCGGTTAAGTGTGCAGCTGAGACTAAAAGACAATGAAATCAGAGATATTATTTAAATCTTTAACATTGGTGACTCCACACAATTCGTTATCAGGAAAAGGAGATAGGAGTAGCATTTTCCTTGATCAGTGAAAAAGATGAAATCACAACATTCAATAGCATCATTCATGTTTAAGTTTCAAACTCGAGTTACCATCTAAACAACATTCAACTTTTCAATACAGCTAAAAGTATGGGTTTCCTAAGAAATGCCCAAACAAAGTGGTTTACGCCAACTTCTATATGATCAAAGCCAAATTAAAATGAAATCGAGATTCGATGCAAATAGAACAACAAACGAAAGTCATACATATCAAATCTCTACAAACCAATGGAAGACTCAGTAGAAGGTAGGCCAACACATAAGATTCAGTTTTCATGGATATAGAATGACTTACCTGAGAATTTATCTAGAATTAAATTGTAATGTGAGCGTAAAGACGTTCTGCAAGCAGCCATCCAATAGAGAGCCAATGCAATATAGTCCCGTTCGAATCCCAGAAGGGATGATGAAGCCGCGAACCTAAAAGGATGATCCACCCCCCCAGAGTGACTCTTCAATTCTAATTTATGAGTTTCAATAATTGAAATCTCTCCTGGGAGGTGGTGAGACAGAGGAAGATAAAACATATACCATCTTTGCAGCTTTTCTTGCCCTTTCCTCTTCCCAAAATCTGATGCTTTATTATTATTTATTTATTTAGCAATAAACAATTCTTTTTCCATTTTCAACTGATTTCCTTGCTTTAATCCTTAAGTTCAAATTTTCTAAATAATTTATCTACGTTAATATCTTCTCAATTTTAAATTTCTTAATTAAATTCACTCATTAGACAATAATTATTTTTATTAAATTCATTTTCTTACAATTATATTTCTTTCATCTTAAAATAAGAAATTTTCAATGATAATACAATTAACATTTATTATCAAATTTAACTCTTTATTTGATCCCAAACCAAATCAAGTGACCTTAAAGATTAGATTAATTTGATAAATTACATCTAGTCATAATATTAATGATATTATCTAAAAATCAAATTAAATAATGCAATCCCAAAATCTTCATAACCTAGCAAATCACCAACCACACGAAACAAGCGAAAATGACATGGCCACCAAACAACCAACTTCCTAAGTTTCAAGAATGACCAAAACGGAGGGGTATTACATCCTCCCCCCCATAGACATCGACTTACTCCTAGAAGTCAAGCTCAATCAAAACATGGTAACACAACCATATCAATGATCATAAGCACATCAACACCATAAATTAAAACATCAATTAAACGTCATCAAGAAAGCAATGAAAATTTAACAAACCAATAATAAGGAAATGATACCAAAACAAAAGTTGTGATGAGGTTGCAACCAGACCAATTTTTCAAACACTAGAATGGGTGACGTACTAGGTTGGGGAAACTTTCTTGTCAGCTCCTATGTTCAACGTCAAACCCATTGGGTGTATATAATGCTTGCCCTTTCCTAACAAAGCAGGTGGAATCGAGACTTAATTCCTACAATCCTAGATGCAAACAACGTTGTGCACAATACAAATATATCACAAATACATCATGAGAGGAATTCTCAGCATAGTAGGGCACTCGCGAGCGAGTGATACCACACTGTCCCTCCCACCAAACCACACATAGAAGTCGAAACAATTCTAGTAACTTATAAACAATTTTCTTCTAATTAGTTAGGAATATTCATATAAGGATACTAACCATATAACTAATTCATCTACTGTATCCAAATGAATTACTACTTGAAATTATAAGTATTTATACTTACATATTACCATTGCATTACCTTCATCACTTCGTTTCTGAAGCCAACTTCCTGTAAATCAAAAGCTACCATAGAACATTGCACATTAGTACCAATAATTCAAGTTGTATTTTAACCTCAAGATACTATA
The DNA here is from genome assembly GCA_007258455.2 of Sequoia sempervirens. Classification (NCBI taxonomy): domain Eukaryota; kingdom Viridiplantae; phylum Streptophyta; class Pinopsida; order Cupressales; family Cupressaceae; genus Sequoia; species Sequoia sempervirens. The sequence continues at coordinate 392,742 of VDFB02138015.1, forward strand.
TTCTACTAAAAATCATAGAATAATTATCCACAAAACCTCACATCTTCGTTAAAACTCATACTTTTCACACAAAGAACTCCACTTTAACCATTATTCAACACCAAATCTCACATCAATTTCAATAAAAAGGGTAAAATTTTACACCTTCGCAGATTCAAGAAAACATAATTCATCGCTCAAGGACAACAAAATCGCAAATTCCACACACTTGACATATTCACACACATAAAACATATTACAAAAAAAGCACATCACACTAAAACTCAATGGTCCATAGAGCATCCCTGACAGAAAGGATATTGGTGCATTGCGCACTACACCGCGGGTCCTATCCTTTCCCATCAGTTTCCTGCACCATCGACCCGCCACGAGAAAAATAAAAGAAACTCAGGTCGACAACGATGACAGCAAAAAAGTGGAACTCAAGACTCACGGGTCTAAGCGCAAGGTTACATAGTGAGCACACCTAGTGCCCAGTGTATGAACCTATTCTCTGATACCAATGTTGTAACACCCCGTCGTGCGAACCCCAAAGGACAATTAAACCATAATTACTGCACAATTTTTTTTTTTTTAAAGTAAACATAACATATATGTCATACACATTAAATCATAACATGAATTTCATTTAAATAGATTCACTAACACATACATCCCTTGGGGTACACAAGGAGTCATTACGAGACTGAGATCCATACAACAACAATAAAGAATAAAATCCAAAGATATAATCCATAACAAAATAAACATTAACAAATAGAACACATACATGATAAAGCAATGATAAGAACCCATCTGAGTAAATTCAACATATACATAATTAACTCAACACAATAACAACTGCCATGGCCAATAACCACGTTGGGTTTAATATTATATTACAGTACAATTTTTAAGAAGTACAATGATACAAAAGTGTTTCCAAACCATGAACGAAAACTATACAACAAGAATCATGATACAGAAGAAGAGATGAATACAAAGCATCATAACTAGCTCCAAGACAAGTACAACTCTAGAGTCGCTACAAACGCACCAATCCACACCTCTCGATCCTCGAATGGGGACCCAATGGGGTGCTTAGCACGTTCCACCCGACCATGTGAGTCCGAAGACCCACCCCCCGTGCTAGGAGCTAAACAAGAAAGAGTCCGCAACCAAGAACATCCAAATAGGGAACCACAAGACTCAACGCCATACAAAAGTATCATAAAACTCAAGAATTACAAAGACATAATCAACAACATCCAAGAGTCATTAAAATAACTTAAAATCATAAATTTCATCACATAAATCAAAGCAAGGACAAGTATCAAGTAACCAAAGAATGATCATGAAACACTTCCAAAACAAACTGAATTAATAAATACAATTCCAAATTGCAATTAAACATCATAACACAGTTCCATAAGAATACAAGATCGTAAATCAAATATAAATGAGATCATACAAGACCACAAAATATACTAAAGATGTATTAAAACAATAATCAATTTAAATCAATATAGCCAACAATCTAAACCAACTCCCATAACCTACTTCCAGAGGAACACAATAAAGTAAAACACATGGGCAACTAGGGGAGAGTGTCATCGCATAGTCCTACATGGGCTGTCCTGTGCTCTTCCTCCCAACTGGAGGCGCCGGTCCCATCTATGGCTGTCCTGTGCTCTTCCTCCCCAAACTGGAGGCGCCGGTCCATAGGGTGACTAATGCGGAGCCATAAACCTCTCGTGAGGATGAGGTCATGACCTTGCCAACCACGGCCTTCTCAGCCTTCCATTAGTCTACGGAAGCACTAATGAAGACGAGGCATCCATTTTTTTAAAATCTTGTAATGATATTACTACCCAACCCTCCTAAGTTAATTATTAGGTTTTCACTTGTTTACTAACTCACTCGTGGGTTATCCTGAGCCCTTCCCCTTAAATGGGGCGCCGACCCCCACGAGGAGCCACTCTCCCTAGAGACCCCACAACATAAAAACCAAGGGTTGTACCATCATAATCTGAACAAAGAATCACAACATAAAAGCATGCGAGGCATTACCCATCTCGCTAACAAGTACAACATTAGAGTCTTACAAAGTTCTGTACAACCCTTCCAGAAAAATGAAACCAAAACACTTGCCACATCAAGGGCACATAAAGAGAGAACATCAACTGACAATCAACTCAAGCCTCTGGAAGATTCTCAAAAAGTCACATGAAAGAACTGACAACAATAATTGCAAGACCACAAGAACTATTCGCAATTCCAATATAATGAGTAAATACACCAAAGTAAGATCAACAACTCCATTCAAACAACATCAATAACTTCGATACGAACTAAATTAGAAATTCAAGAAGATCAACTATCCACAACTCATAAACAAAACAACACAAATTAAATGGCAAAGGATTCCTTGAATCAAAATTAGTCTCCAAAAGAATCCACACCAACACGAACCATCCAAACACAATCCTTCAACAACAGAGGTAAAAAGCATGCAACCAGGCATCCCAGGGAGACCTCAATTTCCTCCTCACAGGATACCTGTGCAGCTGGTTAAACAAATGACCTTTGACAAAAATCAACAAACATGACAACAATGTAATTAAATGTTTCACCAAAATAATAAAAGTGGGAAGACTGCATTAAATAAGAAGCATAAACTTATTACAACCAAATCATCACTTTAGTATCCAAAATATTCCACCACAAAACCCCCTTAACTCAAAACCAACCAAGAATTCACCATGTAAGGATAAATGAATAGCAACACAACTTAACTTAAAGAAGATCACCAACTCAAGTTAACTCAAGAAAAGTCACAAAGAAAGAGTATGTCAAAACACTCATAAAACGACATGAATTCCAAAGGAATGAAAATACTTCCAAAGCCAAGCATTTCCAAAGAGGATACCACAAATAAGATACACCAAATTACCCCTAAAAGATCAATGACCAATCAAAAACAATTTATCCATTTGTTCAAAAATACTTAATTTAAAAATAAATAAGGGAACTCTAAAATCACTTATCGTAATTATCTCAAGGCATATTTTTACATTCCACAATATTCCTTATCATTAATCTCATAATAATTAAAAGATTATTTCCCTCGGATATTAATATTTGAGACAATCTTAATACAATTTCCTAGTTATTTAGCTTACACACTAAACTTAACATTCCACTCTAAAGGTTATAAAATAACAATATTCACCTACAAATTAACAAAGAATAAACCATAATAATTGTGGTAATAATAATATCCTAGATTTCTTATTCTTCTTAGACAATTTGCTAATCATTTAATAATGGAAATAACCTTCATTCAATTTTAGTGTCAAGGAAACTTAACTTTGCTTATCTTTATTTAAGTAACCATTTCCAACCTAAATATAGTCTTATTTACTTTATTAGTCCCAATTTTAGGTTCACTATTTTCTACAAGGATTAAAGAAGCACCAAGACTTACTTGATTTTATGCATAACAAGATTTACTACCAAGTATACATGTACAAGGAAATACCCAAATTACAACTTAAATACCACTTCACATTAGCATTCTTCATTAGATTCCTTAGACCCAACCCATTTCAAGGATTCCAAATTAACACATCCAAAAAGTCTCTAATCCAAGAGAATATAATCAAGGTAGAACTATATATCTTCTAGTGTTCTACACTCAAATTCTAAATCACTACACTAATGCAATACTTCTAACATCTTCCCAATCTCCAATTTCGAGCCATACCTATTTACTTAAATAGGTGAATAATAATAAATTATTATGAAGACAATGATATATCGTGATATTAAGATAAATTGAATAGATATCCATTTGTTAATCATTCTCTAATCTACATTTATGCTAACATTCATGATGCTATCACTAAACTAAGTGATTATAGTTGCACAGAGATAAGAAGGTTAATAAAATCAGAGAGATCCTTTAAACCCTTAAACTTTCTATTATGTTTAGGTACGCGGCTAAGACAGTTTGACAAATAAAAAAATAGAGAAGTTATTTAATTTACTACCCCTATGCAAGTCTAAGAGTTGCAGCTGTAACGGGTTGCCAAAGGTAACAGGGAGATTATATAAATTTAGATTACCAGACTATGAGAAGGAGCTCATCTAAACACTATATCCAATAACATCAATTTCTCTCAACTTCGACTGAACGGAGGTAAATGGCAAAGGCTTGAAACATTGCGCAGACCAAGAGAATTAAATAATCTGCTCATTGGTCCTCAATTTCTTCACTTGAACAATCTGCTCCATGACGGCACCAGAGAAGACACACGACCCAAGCTTCCTCCAAGTTTGAGATGGTTACGGTTGCAAAAATGTGAGCAGCCTTTTTCCTTCAGTCTGGTGGATAACACATGGGATTTTTGATAATAAAAAAATCAGAGTTTATTTAAATCTATACAACCTACCATGTTCAAGTGTTGCGGCTGAGACAGGTTGCCAAGTATATCAGAAAGTGAATATTGGAAATAGGAAATATCGCCATCTACTTGCATTATTATCAAATCTCAAATGTTATCCATAAAACGGAAAAGAAGGAGAAAGGTGAGGTACAAATACGTGACTTAAGAGCAGGAGAATTAAAGTACAACCCTTTTCCTTTTTGAACCAGACGCATTTCTGTTGGCAGCGAGTTTCCAGAGACGCGCTCAGTTTGCAGTTTTGGAAGACAAATTTATTTTCAAGTGCTGCAACTGCAATAGATTATCAGAGGAATCAAGTAGGTTATTTAATTCTTCATATTTTCCTATGCGGTTAAGTGTGCGGCTGAGACTAAAAGACAATGAAATCAGACAGATTATTTAAATCTTTAACATCGGTGACTCCACTCAATTTGTTATCAGGAAAAGGAGATAGGAGTAGCATTTTCCTTGATCAGTGAAAAAGATGAAATCACAACATTCAATAGCATCATTCATGTTTAAGTTTCAAAACTCGAGTTATCATCTAAACAACATTCAGCTTTTCAATACAGCTGAAAGCATGGGTTTCCTAAGAAATGCCCAAACAGAGTGGTTTACGCCAACTTCTATATGATCAAAGCCAAATTAAAATGAAATCGAGATTCGATGCAAATAGAACAACAAACGAAAGTCATACATATCAAATCTCTACAAACCAATGGAAGACTCAGTAGAAGGTAGGCCAACACATAAGATTCAGTTTTCACAGATATAGAATGACTTACCTGAGAATTTATCTAGAATTAAATTGTAATGTCAGCGTAAAGATGTTCTGCAAACAACCATCCAATAGAGAGCCAATGCAATAGAGTCCCGTTCGAATCCCCCGAAGGGATGATGAAGCCGCGAACCTAAAAGGATGATCAACCCCCCCAGAGTGACTCTTCAATTCTAATTTATGAGTTTCAATAATTGAAATCTCTCCTGGGAGGTGGTGAGACAGAGGAAGATAAAACATATACCATCTTTGCAGCTTTTCTTGCCCTTTCCTCTTCCCAAAATCTGATGCTTTATTATTATTTATTTATTTAGCAATAAACAATTCTTTTTCCATTTTCAACTGATTTCCTTGCTTTAATCCTTAAGTTCAAATTTTCTAAATAATTTATCTATGTTAATATCTTCTCAATTTTAAATTTCTTAATTAAATTCACTCATTAGACAATAATTATTTTTATTAAATTCATTTTCTTACAATTATATTTCTTTCATCTTAAAATAAGAAATTTTCAATGATAATACAATTAACATTTATTATTAAATCTAGCTCTTTCTTTGATCCCAAACCAAATCAAGTGACCTTAAAAACTAGATTAATTTGATAAATTACTTCTAGTCATAAGATTAGTGATATTGTCTAATATAAAAATCAAATTAAATGATGCAATCCAAAAGTCCTCATGACCTAGCAAATTACCAACCACAAGTAACAAGCGAACATGACATGGCCACCAAACAACCAACTTTCTAAATTTCAAGAATGACCAAAACGGTACAATCCTTATTGATACATCATCTCTTATGTCACACATTCGATCATTATTATATTTCTCCCTATCTAGAGATATTAGTCTTAATTAATGTTGTCATCCACACTCAATAGCCTCCTACGTAAGGAAAGAGATGATAATGTCTTTTCCTATCATAATTATGTGGGAAACTGTGCACTATTTTTAATATTGTACAAAACTAATCGTTATTTCTCAATACATCCAAACATGTCAACATTTCCAAGTTTATTGTTCTTTACACCAACTTAGCAACTTTCAAATTCAACCATGGTTCACTTTTTAAATTTGGAATAGATATATTATTTAAAAAATATAAATACAATTTTTTTTTCAGCAAAAGGCTATTGCCTATATATATTTATATTGATATAATAGGAAATTTACATTATCAGAGATTTTTCAGACTAGTATCCACACCTACTTTTAAACTTCTCTAATATAGACCCATATCCTGATACACATCTATCAACTTCTTGTTTTTACATAATGGGGAAACTTTTGGATCCACAACAGATATAGATCTAGAGCAAAAAAACTTGAGTTAATACTGGCCATCTTCGAGCAAAAGCACTTATCATACTTCATTCTTCGAGCATATTACACCTTCAGTTATCTTTATACATCTTCGAGAAAAAACTACACATCCAATTATTGTTGGGTTTTTCATAACAGCCAAAATTTGTTCACCTTCGAACAACTATTCCTCCATCAATTCAGGGTTATCATTTTCTCCCTTCTCTTCAGCCATATTGTCATCTTCAACCATATTACCTTCTACAAGATAAATTTACGGTTTATCATTAAGATTAAACCCTCGGTCTCCAGGCATGCCCACAGGTTGCACTTCTTCATCAACATCTAGTTGAACATTCTAGGCATCCAACGGGAGATGGGTACTATTCTCATCTTCTAGTTTAGGCATTTGAGGCGGTAGAGGTGGATCATGTACATGAACAAGGAGCACCATTATAGCTTGAAAAAACACTTTAACTTTTTCTACTAAATCATCATCAAACTCGGTTGCGTACCTTCTTAGTACATTCAACATTAGGGTAGAGCTTCACTGAGAAAGGGATTTGTTGATTGCTACAAACAACTTTGGGAATGTTGTGTGATGCAACAAAAAGTGCCTTGGAAACAAACCTCCAACATAACCCTGTCCCTTCCATAGATCATACCTTTGACATGCCTTGGCAAGGACACCGTTTGGAAAAAAATCTTCATTCACAACTTTCTTAATGACCTATTCCACAAGTCTAACATCCTAAAGCAAGTCTAGCAAATTGGATATGAACTCAGAAAGGAATTGAGATGGATATATTACCCTCTTCGTCTTTGGTTCCAGAATTTCTTTACCAATAATCCTCTTAATATGCTTAATGAAGGTTGCACATTGTCCTTTGAAAACCAGTTGAAGCTCTGCCTCATCTATTTCTTTTGAAATCAACAACTCCCAATCGTTGATAGGAATGAAGAATCTGTAGTTTCATGGATAGAACTCCATTTCCCTCCAACTACAATTTGCACAGTGTAACTTTGGCACTATGAACTCGCCACTGCTAGAACTTTCTTGTGAAAACATAAACTTTGTTCTCCAAATTCTTCTCATGGGCAACAAGCTCATTTGTGTAAATTTGAGCAACCTACCCTCAAATTTATTTCCCATATTGAAGCTAAAGATATCTTTTAGATAGAATCTTATCAAATCCTATACAACATGTACTCTCATATCACAAATATTATTACATGACAAGCTTAGAGGAGGAGCTAACTAGATTTTGATAAAAAAACATAGTAGATACCAAACTTAGCAATGCACAATGACTATATAAACATATTCTAAAATTAGACATGTTACCTTTAGTTTCTCAAAATCTTCTTAGCAAATGGTACATAACATGATTAAAACACACTCCTAGTTCACACATTTTAAGCCAATTTGTGGATCCATATATTTTGACACCTGTAACCTGCATAGGACACAAAATGTTAGATCAAATGAAGTTGAGGCTTACATCATGGGATTGGTACGTAGATTTTAAGTGCCTTTAGAAGTACTTCAAAAGCATATTCTATATACCTCCCAGAAAGACACATTTTGGCTCCAACTTCATTCGAGTCATCTGAAACCCAAATATTTTCTAGAGAATTCACATGAACTTGCCATTACTAGTAATGGTACCACATAGTACAAACAATCTCCCATAGAATAGCAATAAATGATGCGGGTTGTACTAGGTTGATATCAAGACTACTATCCCTATATTTTACACATACGATTTGTATTTATTCAGAATTAACTTTATTTAATCACACTCTTGAAATGTGTTAATGTATCCACACCGCTATCCTTTAGATTCATGACAAATGTCAATAAATTTTTCCACTTTCCAATTGATTCATGAAACAACTACATCCATTTTGAAGGCTTTACCAGAGAAATCCCCAGACAGTTTTCCTTACATGTCAAGAATGAGAAGATACACATGTTAAACAAGAACTTTATTTCCCCAAACACTTGACCTTACACTTCAGGATTGAGTTGATACACTTGTCAAGTAGGCACTTTGTACACATGAAAAGATTCTTTGCCATGTACATTCATTTCCATACAGTTGTATACCTTATACTCACCAGTTAACAACAATGTTTTACCATACAGCTGGCGTTACTACTTACAACAAACCACAAACTCAACTATGTTGGTGCGATTATGTATTAAACATTTACACTTTACCAACAAAAGCTCCATTATCTCTTAACAAAACTTCAACAAATTTAGAGCCAAGTGTCTTTTCAACATGACAAACTTCCTGACTTAGCTGTAACATCCATAGTTGGCTAAGAAATCTGCAACACTATTACCCTTTCTGTATACACAGGTAATTTGATATGATTCAAATTTGTCTAACAATGCCCATATCTATTTCATTATATATCCCAATTTCTAGTTCACCAAATGTCATTCTCTACATGCATTAATGATTAACAAAGAGTCTCCTTCAACTTGAATCTTTGTAAGCTTACAACAAAGGGCTAATTTTAAACCATAAATCAATGTCTGAGACTCAACTTCATTATTAGTTCCACTTTGTAATTTATATGATATAGCACAAAGCACTAATCCCTTATAATATCTAATGATAACACTTGCTCCTGACAACCCCATATTTCCTCTAGAAGCTCCATCACAATTCGGTTTAAACAAGCCCTTTGTTGGAGGTGTCCATCTTATTTCTTTCCTATTAACTTTCTGAGTTATCTGAAACAAACTTCCTTTAAATGGTAGCATAAGGAGAGGAAAACTCCCCATTACCTTAGAATCCCAATCTATAAAGGTTGAACCAACATGCTTTACTTTACTTACATAACCATTTACAATTTTTGAGATTGATTGCTCCAATGTATTCAACACCAGTTGTAGGTTAAATTTTTCTTTTTGAAAGATAACCCTATTTCATGCCCACCATAAAGCCCAAAGTACTGATGTTGGAATAATTGACCAGATGCTTGCAAAAAATGATTTGGTATAAAGAACTGGCCATCCTAAGAATAACTTCTAGAGAGTATCAGGTAATGGTGAATAGAAATTCATTTTATTCAACACAAAAATCCAACAATATTGTGCCACCCCACATTGTAAGAAAAGATGGTTGACATCTTCAAACTCCTCATTGCAGAATACACATTTAAAAGGATTTGCAATCCCTAGCTTTGAAAGCCTATCACTAGTTAGAATCTTGCTTTTGATAGCTAACCAAGAGAAGCAACCAACTTTAGGCAAAATCATAGGATTCCAACAAAAAATGTATGCTCTTTCTTTCACTACATGTGCCCCTGACTATGAAATTGACTTATACCCATCTTTGACTATGTAAGAAGAAAAATTAGACTTTACCTAGATTAATCTATCAACTCCAACATTACAATACACAATCTTTTTTTGTAAAATAGCTTTCAAAATCACCTTGTGCTCATTAGCAATTGCAAACCTAGAGAAATCCTTCCACATTACTCTACTAGATAAAGGATCCACTATATGAATATAATCTCTCACATTAACACCCCAAATTTCTGATAACCAAAATTATGTTCTATGAAAATCATGCAATGAATACAAGCTTGGAGACCCATTCCATGAATCTTTCCAGAAATGTGCCTTTTCCCCATCGTTGATCTCCCAGGTTAAATATGGTACAATAACTTTTCTACAAGAAACTAAAAAATTCTACATCATAGACCCTGAAGGAGGATTTAGAATTGTCAGTATTCTTGATGGGTTTACAGTATCCAAATATTTCAGTTGCATTAACTTACACCATTTCAAATGAGGCTTCGCATACATATGCCAAACCATTTTTGCACCTAGAGCCATATTTCTCTCTATTATATTATGCAGTCCCACACCTCATTTTAATTTCTACAGACACATAGTTTCCAATGATATTAAAGGAATTTTATTCTTGTTGTCTATGTTACCAAAACACAAAAATTGCCTGATCAACATTTGAATTTGTATAATAATAGATTTGGGAACTTTCAAAACAGACATATAATAATTTGGAATTGTGGACAAAATTGTCATGAACAACAAAATTCTACTAGACAAGACAACCAACATCCTTTCCAAGACATGACTCTTGTTTTTATGCTTTGGATGATTTTGTGCCAGTAAGTGATCTTATTTTTCCCAGCAAAAAAGGGTATACCTAGATATTTGCATGGTAGTTGAGCTTGTTGAAAGCCTAAAATCTTTCCTATCCACTTTTCTACAACATTCTTTATGTTAAAGATATGCACTTTAGATTTAGCCTCATTAATTTTCTGACCTGAAATAGAACAGTATTTATCAAGAACTGATTTAAAATGTTGTGCTTCAATTATAGTTTCCTTACTAAAGAGTAGAGTATCATCAACAGACAAAGAATGAGTAACTGTAATAGTTGTATCCAGAATCGAGATTCCCTGAATAGAACCCTAATTATATGCTTTGTGAATTTACCTACTCAAGGCCTCTACTAAAATTATAAATAGAAAGGGAAAAAGAGGATCCCATTGACAAACACCTTGAGTAGATCCAAAAAAACCAACTGGAGAACCATTTAGAAAGACTGAAAATTTCACAGTAGACAAACAATTCATGATCCACTTACACCACTTAGCTAAAAAACCAAACCTGAGTAATACTTGAATCAAGAAAGCCCAATCAACCTTGTCATATGCATTTTGCATATCCAGTTTAATAATCATTGAAGAAATTTTTTTCATGGCCACTGAATGAAGAACTTCATGTGCCACTATTGCTCCCTTAGTCGTTTCCCTTCCTGGCACAAAACCCCCTTGCTCTTTTGAAACAATTTTGGATACAGGTGGGTGTAAACGAAGATATATGGCTTTGGTAAAAAAATTATAAATAGTGTTGCACAAAGAAATAGGTCTGAAATCAGAAAATGAATGTTGATATTTCCTCAAAACCATAGACATTGGGCCTAATTTTATTTCTGTAAATCTTTAATAACATTGACATGTTATATGGACTATCTGTGTTAATTCTACATGTGGATTAATGAATGTTCTTTAAGATAGTTACCGATATGTGATTATTGTGCATACTAATATTGCCATGCAGATATGATTAGAGGCCACTAAATTGAGAAGATTTTGCCAGCTGGTCGTTCACCATAACGTTCAACAAAGCGGTCATGAAAAGGTCAATGGAGGTCGGTGGCGGGAGATTCCTAATTTAAATCAAAGTTGTAACCGCCTTGTAAATGGTCTTTATTGCTTTTGAGTGAATATAGGCATTACTGTTGTGCTAAATCTATGTTGAGGCAAGCACGTTTGACCAAATTCCATGCATGCATAACCGCCTCTCCGCTTTCTTTGCTCTCCCTAAAGTGGCATCCTCCCAATTTGTGGAGTTGATCGCCTTGCTTAATTAGTAGCTTCTTTTCCTATAAATAAGAGTTAGATTCTCCTTTTTTGGAGGTTGCGCTATCTGATGATGTACTTGCATTCTTAGTTTTCAACAATACAGTTACACTGCTCCATTGTAATAATGTTTTCCAATGAATAAAATGAAGTTCTAAGTTTGTGCATCTGAGTTTACATTAGTTTTAGAGGATACTCATCCAAGGGGGCCCACTTGGTGAGCATTCCATCCTTTAGTTTAGTTTAGTTTAGTTATTACTTTATGTTCAGTAATTAGTTAAGAATCTGGCATTGACTGTTCCTGTAGCCACTAGAATTCCATTATGTGACTGTTCCTGTAGCCAAAGCAGACAGAGTAGTTTCATGTTTGTTTTCTCATATTTTCATTTCTATTATGCATTTCAGCTTGGTATAGTCGTTGGTTGATGTTCAACAATTATGTTATTCCTTTCCAATCAATTTATCTTCAACATTATGTTTTTCTTAGTTGTAGAATGAATATGGCTACTTTGGATCCTTAGTGCACATACTATTCTAACCCATTTCAAGTTCACATACCTGGGTTGACAAGTTAAATACACCTTCATGATGATTGAAATGACTACAGTTTAGATGCGAATCTCTGAATCACAACTGTAAGGGATTAGTTGTTAAATCATTGTAGGAGGCCAACATTTTTGGCACCATTGTTGGGGATGGTGTCAAACTAGGGAGTTCTTTGGAGTCATTAATAGCTTTCTTGCTATGGTATTTCTGAAAGTTTGTTCTTAGTATACCCCTCATTTAGGAAGTAATGACCCCCCTTATTCTTTACCAATTCTTTGTGTCAGCTAGCTGATAGTGAGTTGATACTGCATGCATAGAGGAAGGAGAAGAGATGCTTATGGGAGATTCCTTCCTAACAATATTGATCCATTCTAGCTAGTTGAATATCAGAACCTGCCAAGAGAAGAAGAAGAAGAAGATCCACACCCTTTTGCTTATGCATTTCCTGATCTAACTAGTTCTAAAATTTCCTTTGAAGATCAAAATCAGCTTGAGAATCCCTTTGCTTTGGAACTACATCAAGAAAGAATGGGTGATGCAAATAGAAACAGACCTAACCAACCAACTCTTCCTTTCCCCAGTGCTAATCAGAATGAAGTAGACAACCTCAAAAATATCCCTGCTTTAGTCCTTCCTAAGTTCTATGGATTTGTCACAAAAGATCTTGATACCTTCTTGTTCGATTTTGACATACTTTGTAGGAGTTATGACTATACCATCGATGTCCATAGGCTCAAGCTATTTCCTACCACTTTGAAAGAAGTTGCATTAAGATGGTTCATGAGCCTAGGCAGAAATACTCTGGAGACATGGGATAACATGAAGACAAAATTCCTTGAGAAATCCAAGGAGTATTGCAAGGGCAGTGACATGAGAGGAGATGACATTTTTAGGCTATAGCAAAAGGAAGATGAGAGCCTGGAGGATTACATTGCAAGGTTTTTGTTTTTCTACAAAAATCTCCACACCATACACTCAATGAAGACTCACAGAAGCTGCTTTTCCTGAGAGGAATTAATGACAACTGCATTGATGCCTTGGACCTAATGGGAGGAGGAGATATCTCCCAAGTTCCTTTAGAGGATATCAAGAAGATATGCTAGAACTACTCTAGTGCAACTTCAAAGAAAGGGAGAGCTTACCAATCTTCCCTGGGTAAGTCATCTACCAGTGGAGTTTCAAGAATGGAGATTACTCATTTGCTGGTAGAATTCAAGCAAGACATTATAAACAATCTAGCTACTCAACTGGATACACTTTAGGCCAAGAAGAAACAAGAGGAAGCAAAGGAAACATTGGTAGAGTATTTCCGTCATTGTAGACAAAAGAAGGACTATAGATGCAAGATGATAGCTAATATTGAAAGCAAGTAGATTGTACCTGAGTTCAAGCCAATTCAGATTGAAGAAGATCAAGTCTACTATGTTGCACAAAAGAGGCCTTGGGCTCCAAGACAAGGTATGCCACTAGATCCACTCTCTTTTGTTGGGCCATATTTCAATTCTTATTCATCTGGTAACCAATGGAAACTCCCAGATCCATCCAACTATGGAGGATATCTGCCACAACCTTGGAGTAACCCTCCAAATACTTGGCCTAATCATCAAAAATCTCCACCCGAGTGGTAGCAACCTTAGGGGAATTAGCAGTAGTTTGAAGGACATTGGCAGCCACCTCCAAGAAATTGGAAGCCACCTCCAAGAAATTGGCAGCAAACAAATCAATGGAGGGGAGGATAACAATGGAAAAACTAGCCAAATAGTTGCATGCAGCCACCTTCTCAGGCCCAACAACATGCTATAATGCCTCCTCCTGCCATTTCAAGTTCAAATGCACCCAAACCTACTGAGCTACCAGCTCAACCCGCACCTAATCCAAATAACAAACCACAACAACAACCTGTATACTCTGCTGATTCAAATCAATTCCTTGCATATGTTGTGAGTGTGAGTGACATCCACTTGTGTTCAAGAAATACTTTACCATCCCCTTCCACGCCCATTATTACCGAGCTTCCTATGGAAGAGGAAGAGGAACCTCTGAATGATCCCATTTAGCCAAGTGCACCTAAAAATCCTGAACCAGTCCCAATCAAGCAGAATGAAAAAGAACCACCATTTCCTCAGAGATTGGAAGTTGCCAAGAAAAAGGAAGAAAAAGAGAACACAAATTTTGAAATTATAGATCAACTGAAGCATATATGTGTCTAGATACCCCTATTTTAGGCCATAAAATATGTTCCAATCTATGGCAAGGCAATCAATGAAGCATGCCTCAAGAAGCCAGGAAAGAAAAATAAAGACCCTGCTATGGTTCATGTGGTGGGACAACTAGCTAACATCATGCTTGGGAAAGTGAATATCCCTAAATATAATGATCCAGGGAGTCCTGTGGTAGGAGTTGTTATAAGTGAGATCCAAATAAAGAATGTTTTGATAGACTTGGGAGCATCAATAAATGTAATGACCAAGGATATCTTGCATCAACTAAATGTTGCAAGCATGATACCTACTCCTACTATCCTATATCTTGTTGATATTTCAATCGTTACACCTAATGGTGTAGTGGAGGACCTTGTGGTAACTCTGGACTCATGGGAGTACTTGACAAATTTCATGATTCTTTCTCCTAAAGCCACACTCGACAGGTACCTTATCATTCTAGGAAGACCATGGTTAGCAACAATAGATGCATATATTGGATGCAAGACATGAGACATGACCATTTATGATGGAAAGAGCACCAAAAATATTTTTCTTTATCCTCCTGCTCAGCCATCCCATGATTTGGATAATTCTATATGGTCACATGTTGGTGAAGTGGCCGAGGAAGTTAATTCTGTGGTGTAGCTTATGATGTTAGGCCAAAGCTCTTTCATGTAGCTTCAAGATGAAGATGAAATATTGGCTAACATCATTCATAATCATTGTGAAGTGGAGGAAACATCATCTTCTCACTCTGCTGCTCCAGTCAGGACACTTCTGCCTGCTCTTCTTGCAAATGTTCTTCTTGCAACCACTCTTCCTGCAACCACTATTCCTGCAGTCGAACTTCCTGCAACAACAAGTATGTCCCATATATTGCTACCATATGAACTCAAGGTACCATGTATTAATGAATCAACTATGATAGAGTTAACTACACAAGTGCAGGTGTCAGAAGGAAAATATATAAATATTAACAACAAATTGAGTGAAGAACAACAATTGTTATTGGAAAACTTACTAAGGACCCACCAACATGTATTTGTGTGGGACTATCATGATATGAAGGGATTGGTCCCTAAGCTTTGCACTCACATAATTTACATCAGAGATGATTGCACCCCAGTTAGACAAAAGAGAGAAGGGTGCTCATTGAAAAATCTTTTCCTTTTTCATGGATTGTTGGATGTTTGTTTTATACTAGACCAGACCATGTCATGAGGAGATGTGTGAGGGAAGATGAGACATATGATATTTTGCATGCATGCCACAATGAACCATGTGGAGGACATTTTGTAGCCAAGAGGACAACAATGAAGATTTTGAACATAGGATATTACTAGCCAACACTCCACAAGGATGCAAAAAGGTATACAAGAAAATGTGATCGATGCCAAAGGATGGGCAAACCAACCAAATTTGATGAGATGCCACTTTTCCCTTAGGTAGTAATCACTCCATTTGACAAATGGGGACTATATTTTGTGGGACCCATTGATCCTCCATCAAATGGTAAGTCTTATATCTTAGTTTGCACTGATTATGTAACTAAGCGGGTAGAAGTTAAGGCAATGAAGCATACAAGAGACAATAAGGTTGTTGAATTTCTTTATGAGGAGATTTTCACAAGCTATGGAGTTCCAAAAGAGATAGTGACTGATCAAGGGGTTAAATTCATATCAACCCTTGTTGCAACATTGTTCAATGAGTACAACATAAGACACATGAAGTCTACTCCTTATAACCCCCAGACCAATGGCCAAGTTGAGGTGACTAATAGGGAGATTGAATCCATCCTGACCAAAACAGTGGTTGTTCATAAAAATGATTGGGCAAACAAGCTGCTAGAAGCTATTTGGGCCTACAGAACTACCTAGAAGACAACTACAGGCTTCACTCCTTTTGAGTTGTTGTATGGGAAGACAACTATGATGCCCATTGAATTTGAATATAGGACTCTTAGGACTGCAGTAGACTTGGGGATGGATATCTCTGAGGTACAAAGAGAAAGAATAATGTAGCTGAATGCTTTGGATGAGATGAGGAGAGCAACCTTGCATCACATAGAGGTAGTGTAGAATCAGAGAACAAGGTGGCATGACAAATTCATCAAGGACAAGAAATTCCAACCAGGAGATTAGGCCCTGCTCTATGACTCAAGGTATCAGGATAATGTAGGAAAATTGCAGACAAGGTGGCTAGGACCATATGAGGCTGTTGAAGTATACCCCAATGGTGTTTTTCAACTCACTACTATTGACCGAGTCGGATTTAAGCTACTTTCAATGGTCATTGCCTTAGATTGTATCACAAGCCAACTTCCAAAGAGGAATTCTTGCAATAATTCACTCAGCATGCAACACCCGAGCTTCTTGTAGCTGAGGGAAGTGGACCTAGTGTCCCTCCTTCTGGCTAACTAAGGTATGTACCTTGTCATAATAAAAACTTCCACTCCTATGGGAGTCCACTTCTTCACCCATCCACCCATCCACCCATTCATCTCCACCTTTCTCTCTCTTCCATCACTTCACTTCATTCCACCTCATTTTCATTAATTGCTCAACTTATTTCTTAAAAGGCGATTGGTACTTTCTCCACAATCTTTGTAACGAATCTTCCATGAATCCAGGTATGTGCAAATTAATTGCTATCTCTTAATTGTCTTTAGTGCATTCATTTAATTGTTGTGAATTAATATGGACATTCACCATAGCATGCCATTAGTCCCTGTCCCTGTCAAATCATCCTTACCACCTTGCATGTGAGGACACATGCTCAAATTTAGGTTGGGGGGAGGGGAAAGATGTGAATACTTTTCCCACGTGTCATTCCATGCTATTCTACATTAGCAAAGTTTAAATCGAGCCAATTTGAATTTTGAGTGAGATGATGGCTAGTATGTGTGAGGTGACACCAACTGTTGCCACCATTTTTCTCCATCATAACCTTCCTTTATTACTCCTTTATTACCATTATTGATCTTGTAATAATCTTAAGTCGCCAAAAGGTAAAACAAAAAGAAAGAAAAGGTAAAATAGAAAGGGAAAATTCATGCAACATTGGCATTGGAAATTTGGTAGTGTTGTAGGAAGGGGAAATTTGTAGAACGATTGTTTGATTGCAGGCAACTGAATAATGGGAGGTGGGTTAATTAGGAATGAACCCACAGTTCATTATGCATTACTGTAGGGTGCACTTTCACAGGCCGAATTCAGAAATTGTGGGTGGTTAGACTATTTCATGAAGCTGAATGGTTTTAATGAAAACATTGCATTAGAATTTTCCTAGACATTGTCTGAGGGAAAAGCCATAGTAAAAGGGTTGGAAGTATTGGCAACTGAAGAAAGAATTGCAGAAGTTACAGGGTTGCCTGCTGACGGTGAAAATTACCTTGCTTCCAGAGACGCCAGGTCAACTAGGGCTGAATTTACAGAACCTGGTGACCCTCCATTGAGTGTGGAAAAACAAGGTGCAAAAAGAACTTTTCCCAAGCCATGGAAGCAAGTACTTGTTTATGTTATAAAATATATCACTTGTGAAGGTTGGCAGTCGAATCTACATTCCATGCACTTCAAAATCTTGAATCACATGAGGCACGGGAGGAGGATGAATGTTCTGAATGTGCTTTACCACCTCCTTTCAATCATGACAGTTGAGAATCAAAAAGGTAGGGACAATTTCATTTCCCACCATTGTTTGATTAAATTGCTAGTTGAGAAGTCTCTGCATGATGTATCTGAGATGAGTTGGAAAGAATTCGTAAATATTGATCAAATTAGACTAGAGCATTTGTGACCTAGGGTTTTACCTCAACCTTGTAGGTTTAGCAGGAGATTGAGCATGGTTGAAACCACTCCTGGTGCTTCAACCTCAGGCGTAGGCCCTAGTGTAAACCCTCTTGTAGCAGAACAAACCATAGAGATTAGTTATTCTGAGACAAAGCACTTGGACAAAGAAAGTTGCTCTCCAGATTTTGATGATGATGTTCCTCTTGGCATCCTAATGAGAACTAAGGCACATAAGAGAGAAGCATAAATAAGAAAAGGAAAAGCTAAAAAGAAGTCGATAGAAAAAGAAGTACCAAGCTCTAAGAAGCGGAAGGTTGACACTATTCATCCTACAACCATAGAAAAACGTGAAAGCCCTCCTAGGA
Source organism: Sequoia sempervirens (assembly GCA_007258455.2). Classification (NCBI taxonomy): domain Eukaryota; kingdom Viridiplantae; phylum Streptophyta; class Pinopsida; order Cupressales; family Cupressaceae; genus Sequoia; species Sequoia sempervirens. The sequence continues at coordinate 411,574 of VDFB02138015.1, forward strand.
AATCAAGACCAACTAGGCCAACCTTTGATATGCCTCCATAGGAAAGCCCTAAGTCTATAGAAATATTATTGGGGGACACAAAAGATCCAATGGGGCAGGTGAATGTCGAGGAAGAGGACATATTTGAGAAAGCAGCAAACATAACACTGGAAGATCTTGCTAATATTGCAAAACAAGTTGAGAATCAAGGGTAAGAGGAAAATCAAAATTTCCTATAGCAAGAGTTCCTGTAGCATGAGCAAGAACAAGAACAAGAGGCTCTGCAACCAGAATTGGGAGAACAATCAGTACCCCAGCAGCCAAAATTGACTAAACAACCTGAATCCCTATAGCTAGTACTATATGAAGAGCAAGCATCAGTGCCAGGAAAAATGCTTGTAGGAATACATAACCCCCTTGATATTTCAATGCACATGGTAGCTATGAATTTATGGAAAGAGATGAAAAGAAGGGAAGAAGAATGGAAGGAGGAGAAATGCAGGCTAAAGAAGGAAATTCAAAAGAGAGATAAGGAGATTGAAGACAAGGACACAAAAATTGCTACTTTAAAGAAGAAGGTGGATGGTATGACAACCTTGGTACCCTAGATAGTAGAATGTAGGACTCCTCCAAGGGTCTATGTTTTGCATTTGAAGGAGAAATATCTTTCTTTTAAGCTGGCAAGGATTGTCTCAGGTTTGAACCCTTCCATTGAGACTCCTATTGAATTTTTCAATGCTTATCTGATTGCTTCCCTTGAGATGAAGAATTTGTTGTGTGAATTCTATTTCCATAATTATGTTGTGACTCAAGACCATGATTGGAATCCACTGTTATATGTTGGGGATGTCCAATTAAGGGCATTTATGTCCTGGGTACAAAATGAGATCAGTTGGGGACAACAATATGGGGCTTATAAACAAATGGAATCCAACATCCCTCTACCCATCAGGACTGAATTAAGAAACCCAAGGGACATTTACAAGGATTGGCACAAAATGCTTCTTAGACCTAGCTATGGTAATAGGATCATGCCTTGGATAGAAACAATTTACAGTGAATATGAGGTGGTGGCAAAAGCAAAAGAGGAAACCGTGAAGAGGTACCTGTCACAAAGACAGAACAACCTAACTGATGAGCTAAAACAAGTTGAGCCTCACTCTATACAGAACTATGTTGCAACACTTAAAAGAATTGATAGATATATACAGATTGGAAGGAGAAAAGGATGATTTTGGCTTCCACTGACTTTTCAGCCACCCATCCTAATGTGGCCTATGCCAAATTTTAGGTTTTATCACTATGATATTGCTGTAGAGAGACAGCGATGGAACGGATTGGACAAACAACAAGGGTTCTATTGGGATCCTAACTCACGCACAACAAAAACTAATGTAGGACAGTTGGCAGTTGCAAATTTCAGGGCTTTGACTAAGCAGAAGAACAACCCTTCCCCTGCTAGAGGACCAACAAAACCTTAGGTTGAGGGGAGTGATGAGTCTAGTTTATGGTTTAATTTTGGTAGAATTTATGATTCATTTGTTGAAGTTTTCATGGACCTTGATGTTTCAATGTTGATATTTCCTCAAAACCATAGACATTGGGCCTAATTTTATTTCTGCAAATATTTGATGACATTGACATGTTATATGGACTACCTGTGTTAATTCTACATGTGGATTAATGAATGTTCTTTAAAATAGTTACAGATATGCGATTATTGTGCATACTAATATTGCCATGCAAATATGATTAGAGGCCACTAAATTGAGAAGATTCTGCCAGCTGGTCATTCACCATAATGTTCAACAAAGTGGTCATGCAAAGGTCAATGTAGGTCGATGGCAGGAGATTCCCCATTTAAATCAAAGTTGTAACCGCCTTGTAAATGGTCTTTATTGCTTTTGAGAAAATATAGGCGTTACTATTATGCTAAATCTATGTTGAGGCAAGCACGTCTGACCAGATTCCATGCATGCATAACTGCCTCTCCACTTTCTCTGCTTTCCCTAAAGTGGCATCCTCCCAATTTGTGGAGTTGACTGCCTTGCTTAGTTAGTAGCTTCTTTTCCTATAAATAAGATTCAAATTATCCTTCTCTAGAGGTTGCATGATTTGATGATGTACTTTCATTCTTAATTTTTAGCAATACAGTTACACTGCTCCATTGTACTCATGTTTTCCAATGAATAAAATGAAGTTTTAAGTTTGTGCATCTAAGTTTACATTAGTTTTAGAGAATACTCATCCAAGGGGGCCCACTTGGTGATCATTCCGTCCTTTAGTTTATTTTAGTTTAGTTATTACTTTTTGTTTAGTAATTAGTGAAGAATCTGGCATTGACTATTCCTATAGCCACTAGAATTCCATTATGTGACTGTTCCTACAACCAAAGCAGTCAGAGTAGTTTTCTGTTTATTTGCTCAGATTTTCATTTCTATTATGCATTTCAGCTTATTATAGTCGTTGGTTGTTCAACATTTATGTTATTCCTTTCTAAGCAATTTATCTTCAACATTATGTTTTTCTTAGTTGTAGAATGAATATGGCTACTATGGATCCTTAGTGCACATATTGTGCTGACCCATTTCATGTTCACATCCCTGGGTTGACAAGTTAAATGCACCTTCATGATGATTGAAATGGCTATTCAGTTTAGATGTCCAATCTTTGAATCACAACTACAGGGGATTAGTTGTTAAATCATTGTAGGAGGCCAACAAAACCATCTAGGCCTGGAGCCTTGTCTAGTGGCATAGAAAAACCATCTTTAATTTCCTTTAATGAGAAAGGAGCCAGTAGCCTCTCATTATCTTCAGGAAGAATTAATCATGGAATAACTTGAAGAAGCTCCTCTCTTTCTCTTACTAACTGAACATTATTAGACTTATTAGTAGATAAAGAATAAAATAATTTTATACCTTCATTTTGAATTGTTGGAATAGGTGCCTCAATCCTTACTGGCATATAACTCTTGAAGGGAAAAGTCACTGTGACATTATTGATGTCTAGCCGACTAGCTGTTTTGAATCTTGTTGAAATGCCCTAGTCGCTGTGACTAGGTTTCTGTCTTGCTGAATGAAGTCTATCGCTGAGACCTATTGTGTTAAGTGTGACCTTTTGTCGAGTGGAGACCTCTAGCCGACTGAATGCTCTTATCGGGCGTCGAGGAGACTCATAGCAACCAGGGGCTTCGAGGTGACTTGAACACTCAGGAAGAAGTCCCAGCGACTGATGAATGTCTCGCTGACACCTTTTATCTTGGGGTCATCAGTGTAACCTTTTGTTTTGGTATGATGTCCCAGCGATTAATGAAGGTCTCACCGATAGGGATATACTTGGTGCTTTCGCGGTGACAAAAGACTTTGGTGTGAAGTCTTGGCGACTTGGAGAGTCTCACCGATAGTCTTCGGTATGACATGTTCGCTCGGTGTAAGGTCTTGGCGAAAGTAAAATGTCTTGCCGACTCGATATGACATGTTCGCTCGGTTCAAGGTCTTAGCGAAAGACAAAAGTCTTGCCAACTTGGTATGACATGTTTGCTCAATGTGAGGTCTTGGCGAAAGACGAATGTATTGCCAACTGCCGGATGCTTCGATGAAACTAAGAAGTCTCGGTGGGATGTCTTGGCGAAAGCGATAGTCTCACCAATGGCAAACACATCGAATAACATGAAGGATCGGTAGGAGTCTTGCCGATGAGAAACTCTTGCCGATGGAAAGGTAGAGATCAATATGACTCATGGCATCGCTATCATCTTTCCAATGAGGAAACTCTTGCCGATAGAAATGAAATGGATATCAGTGGATTCAGTATGACTCATGGCGTTTGCTATATCGTCTTGCCGATTGTTGGAACCTACGCCGATATCGAATGCTAGCTGTGTTGGCATCGGGGAGACACGGTTAGTGTCTCACCAACATGCCAACATAGGTTGAATGCCCTTCACCGTTTGATGACTTTTCTATGTGTCGTCTTGTGGACCAATCAGACGAAGCGAAATTCAAATGGTTGGCGGTTAGATTTTTGCAACAGCTGCGACGCTGGAGCTAAACTGTATGTAAGGAAAATCTGCAATGGGATGGAAACATTCTACGATGGGTAATGGCGGATAAGGATGAAAAAAGGAGAAAAATCAGGATGTGATAAGATTTAAAGGAGAGCGTTCTGAGTTTGAAAAAAAATGAGATCAGATTGTTGAGAACATTTCTGTAAGAGATTGAACAGTGAATGAAGCTACTGTGAACTGATACCAGAGAGTTGTATCTCTGCATTGTATGTAATTGTTTGTTACTGTAATACAAAGAGATTCAACTTGGTGTGGTGGGTTTTTTCCTGAAAGGGTTTCCCACATAAATCTGTTGTTCATTGTCTTTGTGTATTATTTCTGTTTCTGTAAATCTTTCATGTGTGTCTTAGTTGGATTGTAATTTGAAAATTAAAAGTACTGTCTACATTCTTCCTTGTGGTTTTGACGTTAGGAAAGTTGCTTCCGCACCTCTGCTTTCCTTACAAGTGGTATCAAAGCCTGACCAGTTGTGTTATCCTTGTGAGTGGGTTGGGTTTTTTTGTGTCAATTCTTTTTCAGTGGGAGTTTGCTAGAGGTTTGATAATTTAATTATAGATTAAGATGGCGAGCACATCCGGGAAGATGGAAATAGAGAAATTCAATGGTAGCAATTTTGAGTTGTGGAAACTCAAAATGGAAGATCTGTTAGTGGATCGTGATTTGTGGCTTGCTGTGTCTGGAACGATGCCTCAAGGCATGAAGCAAGAGGATTGGAATCTTGTAGATAGAAAGTCTAAGGGACTAATAAGGCTCTGTTTGGCAGACTCTATTCGTTTGAATGTGCATGAAGAAAAGACTGCATTTTCCTTGTAGAAAAGACTGGCATCTATTTATCAAGGCAAGTCCTTGGTGAACAAATTATTCTTGAGGAAGAAGTTGTACTCTTTGAGAATGCAAGAGGGAGGATATGTTGTTGATCATTTGAATGCATTCAACATGTTGATTGCTCAGTTAACATCTGTTGGTGTGAAGATTGAAGATGAAGATCGCTGCATGCTACTACTATGTTCATTGCCAGATTCTTGGGATCATCTGGTGATGGCTATTGGGAGTACGACATCCACTTTCAAGATGGAAGATGTTGTTGCTTCTTTGTTGTCATAAGAGATGAGAAGAAAATCTTCTGAGATGGCAAAGGAGGCTCTGGCTGTTAGAGGCAGATCGAAGGAGAAAGGCAAGAAGAAGGACAAGAAATCCAGATCAAAATCAGTAGGGAGATCAAAGTTTCCTGGCAAGAAGTCCAAGGTGAAATGCTGGAATTGTGGGCAACCTGGTCATGTCTGAAAGGATTGCAAGGAGGAGAAAAAGAAGAAGAAGACATCTTCTAACAATGATTCTTCTCAGAGTGATGCATATGCCTTCATTGCAGCCTTGGCTATGTGGGCATCTGATGATGTCTGGCTGATTGATTCTAGAGCATCTTTCCACATGACATCTCATAGAGACTGGTTCACGAAGTATGAAAACTATGATGGTGGAAAGGTGTATTTGGCAAGTAATTCATCTTTGGAAATTGTTGGCTGTGGAAGAGTCAAAATTCAATTCCCTGATGGAAGAGTGAAGGGAATCAATGATGTGATGCATATACTAGGGCTGGCTTGTAATTTACTTTATGTAAGTACGCTGAATGATATTGGAGTGCATGTCACGTTCTCTGGAAATGGCTGCAAGATGACTAGAGGCTCTATGGTGCTAGCAAGGGGTGCTCGTATTGGTACCTTATATAAGTTGGATGCACAAGCTATTCAATGCAAAAGTGTCTCTACGAAGTCACAGAAAGCTAATCACGGAGGAAAAGAGGGAAACGTTCCCGATGGTGTAAACTCCATGGAGGTTAAACTTCCAATAGAAAAGACAATGCTCTAGCATCATAGGCTAGGCCACATTGGTGAGAAAGGTTTAAAAACCTTGAAGAATAAAAACCTAGATGAGGGGCTTGAAGATTTTAACCTCGAATTCGAGTTTTATGAACATTGTATATATGGTAAACAACACTGTGTTTCATTTTATTCCAATCCTCACAAATCTTCTAGTTTGCTTGATTATATTCATTATGATGTTTTTGGTTCAGTGAATTTTCCTTCTTTGTCTAAATCAAGATACTATGTGTCGTTTATTAATGATTATTCAAAAAGAACATTTGTATATTTTCTGAGAAGTAAATCAGAAGTGTTCAGTCGGTTTAAGGAATTTAAAAACCTTGTTGAAAATCAGAATGGTAGGAAAATAAAATGTTTAAGGACTGACAATGGCGGTGAGTTTTGTTTAAATGAATTTGAAAGGTACTGTAAAGATCATTAGATTAAAAGACATAAGACTACACCTTACACTCCACAACAGAATGGAGTTGCTGAAAGGTTCAACATGACAGTAATGGAAAGATCACGAAGTATGCTGAGAAGTGCTGGCTTGGAGGAGAAGTTCTGGGCTGAAGCAGTCTCTACAACATGTTACTTAGTAAATGTTCTCCTAACTCTACTCTTGTTGAGAACGCCTTTGGAAGCATATGGTCACGGAAAGAAACCTCTAGAGGACATATTCATGGTTTGTGAGGCATATGCATATGTACCCATTTGAAAAAGATCTAAGTTGGAAAACAAATTTGTAAGATCTAAGATTTGGAATCACGAGAAGGTTTTGTCTGTGAAGCGTTATCTTCGTGGTACAGAAGTCTTCTGGATCCGTGATGAGAGAGAAGAAATCAGAAAATGAAAAGGATGCCATGAGATATTCCTCCAATACTAGATAAAGAGGAATTGAAAAATCAAAATGTACGTCACAGGAAGCTCAAGTATTAGCTCTTAAAGCTCTAAAGAAGATGAGAACCACCTCGGCCCTCGACTGTGAGGAGGTCAACTTCGTGAAAGCAACTGATAGGTATGGGTTTTCTTTGATAGAGTCTACTTGTGCCTATGCTTTAATTTCTATGTGATGAACCTGGTGTGAAAGGCATTTAAAATGTCACGATTCAAGCTCTTAGTTGGAAACCATGAATGAAGAAATGGCATCATTAGAAAAGAATGATACCTAGGTTTGGTGCCATTGCCTAAAAGGCTGGTAGGTACGCAAATGGGTATTAAAAGAAAATTGGTCTAGATGGCATTGTAGAAAATATAAAATGAAATTTGGTTGCAAAGGTTATTCGGGTAGAGGGGTGATTATGGAGAAATCTTTTCTCCTGTGGTTAAAGTGACATCCTATTAGATTTCTTTTGTCACTTGCAGCTTAGCGATATGACTTAGAATTGAATAAGATGGATGTTGAGACATCGTTTCTTCATGGTGATCTTGAAGAAGAAATTTATAATGTCCAGTCGAGGCACTTTGTGGAAAAAGGTAAAAGAAAGGTTGGTTTAGAGTTGAAGAAATCTACGTATGGGTTAAAAGCAGGTCTCATGAGATGTGGTACCAAAAGTTTGACACTTTTGTTTTGTCATTAGGATTTGTAAAATCAAAATTTGATCACTGTGTGTATTACAAAGCTGAAAGTGATCAAGTTCTTATTATTGCTCTCTATGTTGATGATATGTTGTTCATAGGCAATAGTAAGCTAATGATTTATGATTTTAAGTCTCAATTGTCTGCTAAGTTCAAAATGAAAGATCTTGGTGCAACAAAGTATATTCTAGGGATGGAGATAGCCGGGGCGGGGAAAAATAGAAAACTTGGCTCAGTTAGAGTATTAAGTACATCATGGCTTGTTCTAGAGATTTTGTATGAATGATTACAGCGACTAGTTGTTCGATTTTGTAGGGAGCGAAGCTATTTGTTAGAAAACTATCTAAAATCTCCTATTGAGATGGAGGACATGACAGTGTGTAAAGTATGCTAGTGCGGTTGGTAGCCTTATGTATGCAATGGTCTGTACAAGGCCAGACATTGCCCAAGCAGTGGGAGTACTTAGTCGGTTTATGGCTAATCCTAGAAGGACACATTAGGATGTTGTGAAGAGAGTGGTTAGATATCTAAAGGGCACTTAGACGCTATGCTTTGTGTTACCATGGGAACTTGGTTGAATCACAGAGGACTCTCATATTCAAGGTTATGTGGATTTTGATTGGGCAGGGACATTGATGAGGGAGATCCACCAATGGATATATTTTTCATGATGAATGGTGATGCAGTGAGTTGGATGAGCAGCGACAAGTGTAGTCACTTTGTCCACTATAGAGGTAGAATACATGGCAGCTACACATGCCTGTAAAGAAGCAATCTGGTTAAAACGTTTGTGTTCTAACATTGGTTTTGATGCAGGAAAAATTAAATTCTACTGTGATAGTCAGTGCTATATGTTTGGCGAAAAATCCTACTTTCCATGCCAGGACGAAACATATAGATGTACTGAGTATCATTTTGTATGGGATATGGTGGAGGATGGGAAGGTCTCTTTGGAGAAAGTGGATACTCTGGAGAATGTTGCAGATGCATTGACGAAGCCTATGAGCACAGACAAATACAGGTGGTGTCCCAGTTCGATGGGCCTCTTGGCCCATGAATTTTAGTAGTTTTATTATGCTCTGGAGGTGTCAGTAAGATCTTCGTCAAGTGGGATATTGTTGGAATAGGTGCCTCAATCCTTATTGGCATATAACTCCTGAAGGGAAAAGTCACTGTGACATTATTGATGTATGGCCAACTAGCTGTTCTGAATCTTGTTGAAATGCCCTAGTTGCTATGACTTGGTTTCTGTCTTACCAAATGCAGTCTATCGCTAAGACCTATTGTGTTCGGTGTGACCTTTTGTCAAGTGAAGACCTCTGGCCGACTAAATGCTCTTATCGGGCGTCGGGGAGACTCATAGCGACCGGGGGCTTTAGGGTGACTTGAACACTCGGGAAGAAGTTCCAGCGACTGATGAATGTCTCACCGACACCTTTTATCTTGGGGTCATTCGTGTAACCTTTTGTTTCGGTATGATGTCCTAGTGATCGATGAAGGTTTCGCTGACAGGGATATACTTGGTGCTTTCGTGGTGACAAAAGACTTCGGTGTGAAGTCTTGGTGACTTGGAGAGTCTCGCCGATAGTCTTCAGTATGACATGTTCGCTCGGTGTAAGGTCTTGGCGAAAGTCAAATGTCTTGCTGACTCGGTATGACATGTTCGCTCAGTGTGAGGTCTTGGCGAAAGACAAAAGTCTTGCTGACTCGGTATGACATGTTTGCTCGATGTGAGGTCTTGGAGAAAGACGAATGTCTTGCCGACTGCCGGATGCTTCGGTGAAACTAAGAATTCTCGGTGTGATGTCTTGGTGAAAGCGATAAGTCTCGCTGACTGGTGAACACTTCGGAATAACATTAAGGCTCAGTGGGATGTCTTGGCGAATTGCGGTAGTCTTGCCGATGGCAAGGTAGAGATCAATGTGACTTGTGTGCATTGGTATGAGTCTTGCCGATGAGGAAACTCTTGCCGATAGAAATGAAATGGATATTAGTGGATTCGGTATGACTCATGGCGTTCGCTATATCATCTTGCCGACTGTTGGAACCTACGCCTATATCAAATGCTGGCTGTGTTGGCATTGGGGAGACACGGTTAGTGTCTCACCGACATGCCAACATAGGTTGAACGCCCTTGACCGTTTGATGACTTTTCTATGTGGCGTCTCGTGGACCAATCAGACAAAGTGAAATTCAAATGATTGGCGGTTAGATTTTTGCAACAGTTGCGACGCTGGAGTTGAACTGTATGCAAGGAAAAATCTGCAAGGGGATGGAAACATTCTACGATGGGTAATGGTGGATAAGGATGAACAGAGGAGAAAAATCAGGATGTGATAAGATTTAAAGGAGAGCGTTATGAGTTTGAAAAAAATGAGATCGAATTGTTGAGAACATTTCTATAAGAGATTGAACAGTGAATGAACCTACTGTGAACTGATACCAGAGAGTTGTATCTCTACATTGTATGTAATTGTTTGTTATTGTAATACAAAGAGATTCAGCTTGGTGTGGTGGGTTTTTTCCCGAAAGGGTTTCCCACGTAAATCTGTTGTTCATTGTCTTTGTGTATTATTTATGTTTTTGTAAATCTTTCATGTGTGTCTTAGTTGGATTGTAATTTGAAAATTAAAAGTACTGTTTGCATTCTTCCTTGTGGTTTTGATGTTAGGAAAGTTGCTTCCGCACCTATGCTTTCCTTACATGAATATCCTCTTCTTTTGTTAAACATGCACCTGTGATACTATCATGTATTGAAAAAAATGAATTTTTGGACTTCTTAATTTGTGTAGATTTATGAAAAAATTTGGTATTTCTATCCCCATCCTTCAACCACAACTCTCTTGACTTTTACCTCCAATACACTTCCTCCCTTGCAAGCAATTCTTTCCATTACACTTGTAGTGATTGTTGTTCTTGAAATAACACATTATTTAAGCCATTTTCAATAATCGCTTCATTTACCTCAGAAAGTTTTTTATAAACCAACTCCTTTTGCACAAAAACATTTTTAAACACTTGCAAATTCCATAATTTTTTCTACTTTTTCATGTGATCTAACTTCATACTTAGCTGAAACATCGTAGAACCCTTGCAAAAAGGTGCACTTAGCCACCATTGCCTTAGTAAACTTAAAAATTATGGATGGTTGAACCACATTGCCTCAAATTTGAAAGAATATTTCCATTTTGGCTTAACATTCTTTGAACACAAGTCCAAAGAAATTGCAAAATGATTAGAAGCAGTAAAAGACAAGATTTTCAATGCTAATTCATACTCAGTTGCACCCCAATTTGGTGAAGTAAGAAATCTATCCAGTCTTTCCGCTATCTATAGAAAGTTTTTCCTCCTATTAGTCCAAGTAAATCTTCCATTCAATGGGATTATATCCACCAAAGCATTACCATGAATGAAGGACTGAAAATTTTAGATATCCTTTTTGATGGAAAAATACCTCCTATTTTCTCAGCAGATGATTCTATATCATTAAAATCACCTGTTAGAATGACCTTATCTTGACCCAACTGATCAAACAATTGATTCAACTCAACCCAAATATTTTTTTCCCTACTGAACTGGTCGAACCATACACATTTACCAGCCAAAATGTTAAATCAAAATGAGTAATCTGCATTAGTTTCCAATTACTCTCACAAGTAATTTGAGAGATACTTACTGTTTTATCATTCCACAGAGTGATAAAACCCCCTAATGCTCCTTGTGAAGGTGATTAGAAAGATCTCCACTTAGACCATTTTTTACTAAACTTTTCAAGCACTTCACTTGGTACTTTTGTTTCTTGTAAAACCATTACATTTGCCCCACATGTATCTAGCTGTTGCTTAACTTGGGCCCTTTTGTCAGAGGCATTAATGCCTCTGACATTCCAAGATATTAGTTTCATAATGCCCTAGGAGAGCAACAAGCTCTCTTTGGCCTTTTTTTCTTTTCACTGTCACCAAACTTGTGACCATCTAAAGTAGATTGAATACTTGCATCTATTTCCTCTTGAAGATTCACAACTAATGACTTCCCACCTCTTTTAGCAGGATACTTTTTGTTACTGAGAGGCAACAATGGAGTTTGAGATATGGAAGAAGTATGAAGATGATCAATCTCACGTTCTTCACCTAACACCTTCATTGCAATCTCTTCAATAAGTAATTCCCTTATCGAAGAAAGTGCTTCATCTACAAATGTCTCAAGTTCTTTATCAGAAGAAAAAGAGGAAGGACTAAGAGAAGTAGTCTTCCCTGTACTTTTCTCAGGAAAAAGGATATTACCTTCCTTTTCACAGTGATATTCTACCTTTTCCCTATGGTCAATTAGGAGTAGAGCACAATCCCTTTCACTAAAATTCTCCAAAAATTGTGCTAATACAAAATGATTAACAAGCCCAACGGTTAAAATTTGTAGCACAATTATTGATTTGCTCAATACTTACACACTTGATCAAAGGAACAAGGAGGCGTAGAAAATTAAAGGATGCATTTATTGACAATAAGCTTTCCCATCCTTCAGGTAAGGTAATGATGAAACTATTACGTATAAGGGGAGACTCCTTTGTAGATGAAACATAGATTAGATTATTTGAAGAAGCAGACTCCAAATTAGTAACAGATCCACACTTGATACTTCCTTTTACTAAGTCTTGATTCATAACAAGAACAACTTGCCCTCTGGAAGACCCCCAAAAAACAACTGGCGGTCTATAAGTTTTGTCTTCCATATCCCACCCATGAATCACATTTGATTCAAAAAATTGAGCAACAATCTCTGCACATGAGGAAGGCATAGATGCCTTTTGAGGAAAAGGATAGACAATGTCATCTCTTTCCTTAATTTTTTGACACCTACTTCCCAGATGAAGAAGAGAATGACAAGATGAACAAAACAATTTCAGATCTTCAACTACAATTTCTTGCTCCCACACTCCATAAGGAGATGTGATGTTCACAACAAAGGCCAAATGCTTAGTTACATAAAAAAGAACTCAAAGCCTCACACATAAGGAATAATTTAAAAAAAAATCCAAATCATGTCGAATAAAAATACCCATTTGATTACCCAGAATTTCAATAAGATTAATCTCTCTGTATTCAAGTGGTAAATGCAATTGGATCCAAAAAGGCATGAACCTTACCTTGCTTGGGTAGGAGAGAAATTAGGGATCCAAGGAGTAGTATATAAACCCGACCCTTCACAAAACCATGACTTAACCTTATGAACTGCATTTCTAACTTCTATATTGTCAAAAATAACAACAAAGAAACCCTCACCCTTATTAAGATAAAAAACTTGAGAAGAACCTTCCCATTCTTGAAAGACCCAAAATTGCAAAAATTTCAATGGAGGAGAAAATTTCCAAAAATTACAAATAAGTGCTATCCCCTGAAGATAACACACTTGTGGCTGAAGCATTTCCTCAGAGAATGTAATTGGAATAGATCCTTGAGAAGGAAACCCTTTCTGTATCAGATGCCAAACTTTCTTTTGAGTATTAATTTCATAAACTTTTCCAACCACCTTTTGTTTTTGGAGTAAAGAGTCCTCCAAATTTTTACCCTTTCAATCCGGGAAACGAGAATTAGAAATTGGAATGGAATTAGGAAATGTAGCTTGTGGCCTAGAATGTTGCTTCGAAACTAGAATAGACCTATGATTTGGATTGAAGGAAGCTCCACCATTAATTAGAATACTATTAGGAAAAGTAGCAGGGTGAGAATGATTTCTATCATTTATCGGAATGGGAGGAATATTATTAGGAAAAGTACATGGAGAAAGGCCAAAGACCACCTCAACCCAAGAACGTTGGGATAAGTTAGGAGAATCAACATGAGAACCAAAATTTGATCCGCAAATATCAAAAACAGGTTGCATAACCCTACCCAATGGTTGAGTGGTATGAGAAACAAAACAAGGAAACAACAAGGCCTCACCACCCCTTTGGTCCAAAGTTCTTCCCAGGGGTTTTTCCTTTCGACCTCTATAGGATGTTGGGACCTTGAAAGAGCCCCTGTGAGGTGTCGAGTCCTTGAAAGAGCCATGAAAACCTCAAGGGTCCTTTGTAAAATCATTTCTAGCAACACAACGTCTGAATCTACAAGATGATGCTACTGAAGCATGCAAAAATGGGCGACTCCCTTCCCAAACACTGCCATGGAAGCCCAAAGCTTTCAAAGAATGACTCTTTTTTTTTGAAAAACTGTTGTTGGAGTAGAAAGGCCCGTTCCAAGATGTATGGTGCTCCATCAAAAAATTATCTAACCTCATGATAGAATTACAAGGATTCTAAATACAATTATTTGATTGAGAGTATTTTTAGATATAATTATATAGTAGTTTTTTTTTAATTTATCATCAAAAAATTTAAATCATAATAAAATATTATATCTCTTATAGTCTATTTTTATATAAATATATAAATATGATAGTCTCATTGTATGTTTAAACTAAATAGATCTGAAAAAGTAAAATTAAACATTCACTAAAAATGCAACATTCACTCCCAAAAATAAATAGTATGATCATAAAATCAAATTAATATATACGTGGTTAAATAGGAGTTTCCATATAATTATAAGTTTTTTTGTATCTTCTCAAGCACCCTTAATGATATTGTTATAGTATTTTATAATTCAATGGTATGATATAACTTTGAACATGCAAATGCAATATAACAATTTTTTTTATTAAGATTTGTTTTTTATACAATCATTAAGATTTAATTGATTTATTTTAGAACTATGACATGTTTCATGATAAAATTTGAAAATTTATAAATTAAATTATTTATCTTATTTCAATATTCAATAAATAGTCATCCACTCCTTTTATCATAATTATTAAAGAATATATATATATATATTTAAAGAGGGGTAAACACACCTCATCCCCAAGATAAATTTTGGACAATTTCCACCCCAATGGGGTTTGAGCCTTGATGGAAAGAATAACAACACAACAACTCAACCATCACACCATACCACTATTGGCATAATTGTTAAAGAATATTAATTAATAATTAAAATGTTCAAACTATATTTAATATTATATAATATATTTAATAATTAATTCATATTATTTAAATAATAATACTTTATCTTAATATTAATGATAATATATTATATTTATTATAATATATTAATGATCATTTTATAATATATTTATATAAAGTATATATTATATTCACTATTAAAAATAATTAATGATTAATTTTTGTTATATAATTATTATTTAATGATATAATATATTTAATTTGATACTAAATATATTTTATTTTATATTTCATAATTATCCTTAATATACAATATAGTATTTAAAATATATTAAGATATTTAAACTATAATATACATAACACATTTTTTACCTCCCTCTAAATCAATAACGAATAATTTTATTACAATACTACGAAACAAATGCGTGTCACTATGTACCACTATATGACATTTGTTACTATGACATTTTTACTACTATTACTACAATTACTACATTACTATAAAAATAGATACTGACCACTAATGACACTTGTTTATTTTCCTATCCTTAAAAATAGCAACCAAATAAAATATTAACAATAGGGGAGAGGGGTTCATAATGGAGCAGGGTCCAATGCTGGGGATAGAACTAATCCTCAGTGGATCTTATAGTGGAGCACCTTAATATCCAATTGTAAAACGTTTTTTATCCATTAAGTACACAAACTTACAAATCATGTGATGCCCAATAAAACATGACTTAGTGCACCACTATCGGTCTCACTTTTTTTTTTGGGCCTTTTTGGATACCTCAACAAAAAACATGTTGATGTGGCATCATATTTGATAATGTGACCCTAAAACGAAATATAGAAGCACATAAGTTGCCAAATAAATTGTTGTACAAAATTGGGAATGATTTGAAATTTCCACATAGAATTTTGAGAAATGCAAAGTTAGGGTGCTCCACTATAGGCCCCTCTCCCCTAAATAATATCAAAATTAAAGACTAAGTCTCCTTGACAGGATAAGCTAGCCATTTTTCCCATTTACTAAAAATAAAATAAAATGAGTTAAAAAAGAATAAAGCTCACCACTAGTAAAAAAATATTCCTTCCAATATTAGGGGGAGAGGGGCCAATAGTCGTGCACCCTAACTTCGTGCTTCTAATTATCCTACGTGGAAATTTCAAATCACTCCCACCTTTTTTACAACAACTTACTTGGCAAGTCCCCTACTTATAACTAAGGTTTCATGGCCACATCATCAAATATGATGCCACATCAGCATGTTTTTTGTGAAGGTGTCCAAAAAGGCCCCAAAAAAAAGTGAGACCAATTCTCGTGCATTCACATCATTAGTAGTTGAGTGCTCACGTGGCATCACATGATTGGTCACTTTGTAGATCAAAGGAATACATTTTGTTTAATTATGGGTAGTCAAAGTATAACTATTGAGCATTATATAAACAATTACTATATATTATAATCACAATTGAGTGCACGACAATTGGACCCTGGACAATTGGCCCCTCTCCCCTAAAACCACAAAAACCATAAACAAAGTCAAGGAGTTGGGCGCAACAGGGAAAGAGAATGAAGAAGCTTAGGGTGTGGGCTTCAATGGCTGGTTTTTTTTTATATTATTTTCATGTGCTATACATTTTTTTATTAATCGTTTTATCTTTGGCAAGGCCATACCGCATGGGGGCCTTTTACCAACATTGTTACTTTTAATATAAAGTAAATATTCTTTTATTTTATTTTTAAAAAATAACGGTTTGCTCTACATGCCGATGGGCACAAGAGGATATAGATTCACGGTTTCCAAGTTGGTATTGGCATTCTCACCTAGGATATAACCCTTGTTATTAGCCGAGGCTATATATAGTGTGAGGTTTCACGCCGATGGGCACAAGAGGATATAGATTCACGGTTTACAAGTTGGTATTGGCATTCTCACCTAGGACATAACCCTTGTTATTAGCCGAGGCTATATATAGTGTGAGGTTTCACGCCAATGGGCACAAGAGGATATAGATTCACGGTTTCCAAGTTGGTATTGGCATTCTCACCTAGGACATAACCCTTGTTATTAGCCGAGGCTATATATAGTGTGAGGTTTCTATTGAAACCTGTCTCATGCCGGATACAATAGCCGTTAAACAATTTACCGTTAGTTGTTTCCGACTATTTAAGCATTTCCGACTATTTCCTTTTGTGAAGTCCGGGGAAGAGCAGAGGTCGTGGAGGGTAGGCACAAAGTCGCACAAATTGAAAGAAAGTGCGAAATCAATAAAAGGAGGCGGCTCGATGCAAGTAGAGGCAGAGCCCAAATCTACATATTGGTGGCAGAAGAAACAGCGTGTGAGGGGGTTCTAAAATTGAATACATAAAATATGCAGAGATTAAGAAGGCGCCACCGTGGAAGAACAGAGGCTGCAATTAACGGAGAGAGCCCAGACAGTGGTGTGCGTGGAAATAAAGACAAAGGGACGGTTACAAAGTAGAAATAGAGGGGTCAGGAAATTGGCAAATGTATGAGCTGCGTCAGATATGTCAATAATTGCAACGGAAAAAGAACAGGACACTAAAAGGGTTGCAACTCATAAAGAAGCATGAAAAACCAGAGAAAATTATCCATGCAGCCATAAACAACATAGAGGAAGGCGCTAAGAAAAGAAGAAGAAGAAATAGAAATTGTAGATTGAAAAACATAAAAATGAAGGTTGCTGAGCTATATGGCAATTTAAAATTTGAAGTGTTCAGTGCTAAAAAGAACAGAGAGGAAGTCCCAAGCAGCCAGAGGAAAAATTAATGAAGGCAGAATTGTATTATGAGAGGAGAGGTCGTGTAAGAAGAACTTGGTGAAATAAAACCATAAGACAATTATTTTCAGAATGGGAATTTAGGCTGGAGTTCGAGGATTGAAGTTTTTCTTGTATGTAAATCTGAATTTAAAAAGAAATTT
The DNA here is from genome assembly GCA_007258455.2 of Sequoia sempervirens. Lineage (NCBI taxonomy): Eukaryota > Viridiplantae > Streptophyta > Pinopsida > Cupressales > Cupressaceae > Sequoia > Sequoia sempervirens. Next base: position 429,007 of record VDFB02138015.1, read on the forward strand.
GATTGATAAATACAATTGTCAATGCAAATTATTGTTTGGTTGTGCAATTGTACAAAATTTATAATCTGATTATAGAAAAGTGAATTTGAATAACAGAGTATTTGTTTGCTACAATTACTGGGCAGAGTATTGTCCATTTGAAATTGTAAATTGTGAGTAGATAGTGTAGTAGCAGAGTGAGTAAGTTTTCCTCTGCATCATGAGGCATCGTCGCCCACCCCTTCTTTGACTACAGGCATTGGTTTTGTGATGGGGGCGCCCTCTTAACAACTGGTGTCATTGGATCTCTCATTGCGTTTTTTTCTTTCACTGAGCATTGGATCTGTTGTGGGTGTGTGATATTGGATGGGTTTTTGGTCTTGGCTATCTTGTCCAAATGGCTAAGGTCAGCATGCTTGTGTTTTAGATTGCAGGACAAATTTTTCAGGTGGAGGGATTGTTGTTTTCATTGATTAGACTATCGGGAAATAAGGGGACCTTCTTTTAGGTCTGATTGTTATACATATATTTACATATATTGTTGTGTGTTTATATGCTTATATATAATAAGATTCTTTAAAAAAAAATATTGGTGTCTACTGCATTTTTGAATGGTTTAGGGGCCCAAAATTTGGTAGATCTTTCTTTTAGGGTATTGTAGAATTGATGTTTACTTTATTATGGATGGATATTCTTAATTTATTTTTGTGTACCGATGTATATTATTGTGTTTGTATTGTGATCATGTTGTTAATAACAATTATTATTTTTTATTTGATTTATGGGTTTCCACTCAGACCGTAATCTAAAAACATCTTTGTCGATTTGGTGGATTTTAGGACTTTTTTTCCTGCTGTTTGCTGACATTCGCTCTGGACTAATCTGCGGGTTTCTATCCACGACAATTTCTACAATTAAATGCTCAAAGCAATTGTAATGGTGTGCGAAGAAACAGTTAGTTTTATTGATCCCCTAAATGCTCAAAGCAATTGTAATGGTGTGCGAAGAAACAATTAGTTTTATTGATCCCCAAAAATTAAAAAATGAGCATTGGATAATGTATTATTCATTGCCAAAATAGTCGGGCTTGCTTTAATTTAGCTAAAAATGTGATTTTTTTGAAGGAAATGTGAAAGATAATTCTTTTTTGAGTGAGGAGGTTGTTATGGGTTCTGGGAATGCTTTCTTGAAACCTTTCTCTTCTTCTTCTAATTCTTTTTGCAGATTTAGTGTGTTGGGTTGTGTCTTCTAATATAAATTTTTAGGTTCTTTTCTTTTCGTTGTGTTATGCTGAAATTTCAGTGGAAGGGTTTTTGATCTTCATTTAAAGAACCCTATTGGCCTTTTTTGGCAGTGTCGTATGGTAAATTAAATTATATGAAAACATTTGACACACGGATTGAATTATAGGGGCACAACTTGGATCTTTCAAGAGGGTTATTAGCAAAATGAGAAATACAAGTTCAAACCGTTGACAACATGACACAACTTGTGCTTGCCATGGTATCAAAGAGTTTAATTTTTTGGAATCTGTTAGTTGCGATGTTAGCTTTTGTAGAATGATTATTTATTCTTTTTTGCATCATTAGTATATATTATCTTTTTCAGTGCATTTAGTTAAGATTTGGTGGATTAGATAGCTGGACCCTTTGTCCACAGTAACTAGGGGGTTGCAAACAACGAATGACCAGATAATAGTTAGATACTCCCTACTTATATTCATAAGTCATTCCTGGGTCAAAGCTAGAGATTATGAGATTTGACATAGTTTTTTATTAGCAGTAGTAAACTAGACAAACACATATACATGATCACGATAAATGGAAAAAACAATGATTTAAGTACAGTATTTTATGAATTATTAGTAATATAAGAATATGTGGTGATTAACCCATTGTATATCCTCGAAGTTGTAGAGAGAAAGGGAGGCATAGGTGTTGGTAGTGTTTAAGCATTTTAGTTGTGATGATGATGATCATTCATTGGGTGGTCGATTAGGATACCCTTTCCCATGTTTCGGTGGTGGATGAGGATGCCCTTTCCCATGTTGCTAAGATGGGTGTTCATATTTAACATACCTAGTTTGTATTATAGTGTGAATCGTCATGATTTGTGTACCCATTTTGAGTTATTGTAAAGGGTGTCGATGATTTATATACTTGTTTTATGTTGTTGAGTGGGTGTTCATCATTCTCAGGTTGGATCAAATGCTTTGATTTAGATTCCTTATTCTTTAAATGGGGCTGGGGCTGTTAGTAGGGAAAACTAAATGGAATTTGATGGGAAAAATATGAAGCATAAGAAGGTTCAGTTTGTGGGCCGATTGTCAAGGTTGGTGGATGTTATTGTTGAGATGGGTAGCTTGAAAGCCTTGAATTGTTGGGAGCAAGACACCTCATTGTTTTAGCAAAAAAATGCTGCTATATGCAAACAATTAGTTGAATAAATGATTTAACAATAAAATGAACTCCAATATTTTGAAGGAATATTTGACAAGCAACCAGCCATTGATTTCATAATACATTTTTCTTTACACCAACTGGCAAGATTTGATTTTTTGTAATCACCACTAAGAAATTCGACAGTCAATCCTTTTCCAAAATTCCCTTTAACAAAAAAATTGGAATGCATAGATAGTTCACTTGATGCTATTAATTTCATTGGTATGAATTGCACAAAGTCGTAGATCATCCGCGAGTAAAGAAGAGCTATCTAAATCACACTAAATATGTCTAAATCTAAAGCCTGGTAACAAATATAGAAAGAAAAGGCCGTTGAGACTGTTATTTCAAAAAAAATAATCATTGTGATTATGATGTATGTCTACTAACTTTTTCTTGCATGTGTACAAACAAATACATGCACAACACAAACTCTTTGTGTCGACTCTTTTAATAAAGGAACATCAAACCATCGACTACTAAAGCATCATATTTGAAATTGTTATGCTTCAATCTTTCAATTCACTATAAACAAATTTGTAATGCAACATATAATTCTCTACTAGGGTATTGTCGCACCCATTCCAATACAAAATACTTTGATGCCTTCCAATCAATATGTAAATTAAATATCTTGTGTATGTATTTCAAATTCCTATTACAAACTTGTATAGACACTAGAAACTACAATTTCTGATATGTTTACTTACATAAACTATCTATTGGTGTACCCCTTGCACCCCTTGTGGTGCAAGTGCTAGTTAGTCAATAGGCTATATATAGTGAGAGGTTTCACAGGACCACTTCAATGTCATACGATCATGGTGTTACCCAAAGTTTTCCACAAGTCTTAGGTACTATTAAAGTTGATGGCAGACATTGAATGATGTCATTATGGGAGCGCTTCCTGCTGGATTTGTGCGTTACATGTGTTAGACATCTGATGGTGACTTGCAAAGCATATGATTCAAGCAATAAACAAAGAACTTCCAATGCATTTTTCAAAGCAAGGAATAAAGGGTAGCAATGGAATCAAAGCAGATTTCTGTTGATTCCCATTTAATATGCGATCACACAATCTAATCAATTTCTGTCACGCGCAATCCCTAATTAAAAAGATTGAAGCAGTGCAAGTCTTGTGAATTTATCAGAAAAGGTTGAATTCTCTGGACGGAGCAATTAAAGATTCACAGCAATGGAGGGGCTTAAAGCATTCTCACGGAAAATTTAGAAGACTATTTGATTTTTTTTAAAAATGGATTTACCCAAATTATTGGGTTTTAGCTCATTTGGCAAGTTTCATTACAGCGGTGAAAGCCTGGTTTTTGTAGAAACTTGGCATGGTCCAAGCTTTGAATTTTTTTGCCTTTCTAGCCATTATTTGGATGAGGGCTATTGCCTAAAGAGCTTTGCTGTACATTCTGGTGATCCTTTGTAGGCTTTTTAAATTTTATTTACTGGTTTACTCATGGCGACATTAGTTTTAGGCATTCTTTTGAAGTTTCTGCAGAACATTAATGTGAACTTCAATGTCATCCGCATAAGGGGTTGAGTTATGCATAGTATAGCCAGTCACAAATAATCCATATCTGCATAAGGGCTTGGGTTGTTTGTACATACGATTTTAAACCCATGTAGAGCAAGTGTTGGCTTTGCAGGTGAGTATGGATACAAAAGTGACCACTATGAGCATTAAAATGTGGCTCTGTGGAATTAGATCATTTTTTTCATGTGTTTGCATGTGCTCTTTTCCACCATTTGAAACCTCTCAACTCATAGTTGTATGACTAGCCTGTGTGTGGTGAAGTCTTTAAACTTCTTGTCTGTCTCTGCTGAATCGAATATGACATGATTGTATTTCCAAATAAATAGGGTGAGGCAGGGTTTACGAATGAATATTATAAAATCATTTGACTGTGTCTATGCTGGTGATACAGGGAAGATAGTGAACACAATGAGGTCAAGTGGGAGCTATCGTATAAATACAGTTGAGGAGTCAAGGGAAATGTAGCAAATAGAGAACTTTTCGCCTTCTGGGCTTAAGGTTTTGGTTATGGATGAGGATCCTCTTTGCCGTGTAGTACTTGAAGGAATGCTTCGTCGGTGTAGTTACAAGGGTAAGAACTAAGAACCTTTTGAGTTCAAGACTTGCATAGTTGAATTTGTGTAGTGAAGATTTTAGCAAATAAGCTGTAACATTGTTTAGAGGCTCTGTTTGAGGTACTCATGGGCCTGGTAGAAATGGTCATGTTATGGCCCTGCACAAATTCAAGAACGATACAGAGGAGGAAGTTGTTGATGCCTAGTTCTCCAATGGAGTTCCTCCACTGGGTGGTAAATACCGCACTAGCTATGGACCTCTATTAATATAATAATAATAGTTTGAATAGAATGTTGTTTCTATTGAATGTGAGCTTTTAATTTTGCAAACAAATCGACCAAGCTTTTCCCAGCGCAGTTGCGGGGATAGTCGGAGACTTTGAGGATGAAATTTGGCGATAATTGCAATTACAGGTTTTTATCCCAAATGCATTTGTTTCGTAGAGCTGACTGTGCAAATTGATTTTGGATGTACTGATAAATAACTACATTAATATGAATCAGGACGTTTGTGGGGGACATAGAACGTTGTTGGAAGAAGACCACAAGACACTTTGGATTTGGAGGGCTGGCTTAACAAGAAACCCCACTATGCTGGATCTTCCATAGCACCTGAAATCTAAGAAGCAGCCCCATAGGGTGCCCATTTGGGCATGGCTTGGCAACAGGGCTTCGCTACCTAAATTTTTCCTTATTTTTTCTTACATTTTTGTTTTTCTTTGGTTATAAATTTCTATTTTTTTCTTTTCATACATATATATAATTATTACATAATTCTAAATAAATATATACGAGTTCTTTTTTTTCTCTCTTTGGTCTGATTTTTATTCACAGAATATAGCAGAAATCCTCATTTTACCAGAACATTTTACTAAGTGTATAGACATTTAAACAATAACATATACTGAGTGCCGAAGATTGTAAGGAATGCATAATTTTTAGAACCAAATTTGTTGGACAACACTTCCTTAATTTTCTCATGTTCTGCAATGTACAGCCTGAAGTGAATTCCATACTAGTAGAAAAAGGTTTCTCCTGATCATTAACAAATTAACAAGACCATAGTCAGATACTGTCTGTAAGCTATTTAAACTTATATTTTGAACTGGGTGAATTTTATATAATTTAGACCATTTCTAGAAAGCACATTATATCCACCCTTTACCTGGTTTCCTCCACTATAGAAGATTCTTTTAACAAACTACAGTCTGAAAAACTTGAATTCAGCAGAAATATAAAGTTCCATAAGGTAGCAGCAGGGCACAGGATGAGAATTTTCACTAGAGATATATTGCAAAAATGATCCAATTCCACCATTCTACATATCAAGTTCCCTCAAATCATGGTACCGTGGAATAATTATTGTTTCTGGCAATGTTAGATTTAAGTAAAAGCACTTCTCTACATTCGTCAACCATTTTATGCCCCTCGTAGGGTAAAACCCTAGTTCTATGGTGTTAGAGCCATTAGCAAAAGTTGTATTTACATTGCAAGAGATCTGCCAACAATAATGCATGAGTTTGGTTCCCCTTTAATTGTGTTTATGAATGTGTTATCATACCTGTGATAACAATTAGCTTCTAAGGTAGCAATCTTTCTAATGTTCTGTATAGTCTTATCATATTTACCTTTGGCTGTTTTCATTAGCAGTTGTTATTTTTTTGAAGGCTCTTCAAACTACATTAGGTCAATTACTTTTGCATTGTTGTAGTATTTGATAGGAAACGGATTTGGTTGTATTATATCTACATATTTTTTTTGTTCATTTTGTCTTCTACCACGAGCTGTATCCATTTTTAGTTTAGAAAAGGTGTATGCACAAACAATCATGATTTTCTAATGTCAGTCACAAGATTTATGAAGAAACCAAATCTCTAAATTCTATTTTTTCCATATGATCATATCTTGTTTAATCAAGTTTCATGCAAGACAAAAAGGATATGTCAGTCATTGTGGTTATATGATATTTAGCATGTGAGATGAAATACTTTGTAGCATATTATGGATGTTTTCTGGTCTCTTGCTTAGTTTTGTTCATTGCAATTTGTGATTATTCAGGTCCGAAGCACTAAAACTTAGTTGTTGTACTTTTCCAACATTCATTATTATTGTAATTTTAGACATATAATTGTCTAATACCAACTTAATATATCAAATTTTTATTGTCTCAGGGTTTGAGCTATGCCTGGAATTCTCTAGCATGACTCAAAACAAAGAACATGTTTGCAATAGGAGGTTTAATAGGCTTTATTGCAGGTGTATATATTTACACAATGTGGGCGGTTGGAGGCATTGATGAATCAACATGTACCTGAAAATGTATTTCCAAACATTTGATTTAATCTTAATGTTTATTACGTCGAGAGACGTTTTACAATGGCATTTGGTGTGTTCAGAGAAACTCTACTTTAAATCAAGGAGATTTCTTGAAATCATCACCCTTCATTTATTTTTTATAGAAATCTTGATATTAATAACAACCAAAAAAAAATCCCCTATAAAATAGTAACTACTAAAAAAAAACCGATAATTAGAATTTTAATTAAAGACCCATCCTAAATCCATGCATCCTTCTTTTTAATGTCATAAAGAGGGGAGTTATTTTAAAATCAACGGTCGGTATGGAGAGTCTATGCCACGAAGGCCATGCAAATCGCGGGGTGATGTAATTTCTCTCCACTATTTGTATGGCAGACAACAAATTCAGGGGAAGATCATACCGAGGTCATGCAGTTAGAGATGGTGAAGAATGACATGAAGGATCATTCTGGCTGGAGGGGCAACTGATAATTTCCCTATGTTGGTAGAAATTTTATGCTGGCATTGTGAGATAAAATATGGGGGGACTCAATCGTGTGCATGAATAAAAGAGTGCCTAGAAAAGTCTACAGGCAGAATTAGAAAGCAATCTTCTTCACCAAATCTACAACATCTTGTCTGCAGGGAAATTGCGCTACAGCCTACAGGTAATGTTTTCCTAAAGCTCTTATCAAGGGATAGATTTGATGGCCCTATTTAGATCTTTTCAATTATAACATACAAACTTTTTCTCTTAGTATTTTCAGATGTAAGGAGAACTTTAACATAGACATGACAAATTATAGAGGATCACAATAAATTCACAAGTAATCTTTGATGTTTCTTTCTGATGTCAAGAATCGCTTTTCTAAGTGAGTCTGAAGCTGACAAATTATCACGTTTAATTTCCCCTAGATTAATATCTATTACCACGAGTTAATTTAAAATTTATTTTATTCTCTATAGAAATGTTTGAGAACTCTCATTTAACCTTATTGAATGTCTGCAAAAATGATGGTGGAAAATATCTTGCTTTTTTTTATAAACTTACACAAGAATTATATTTATTTTTCTATTACCAATGTGTGAGGTTTTATGAGAAAGAGGCATAAAGATTTGTAAAAACAGTAATTTCTTTTCTAAAAATTACAAGCAACCTAATAATCAAAATAAAATATTTTGTACAAAACTTACAAGCTTGCCTTTTTACAAAAAAGAAGACATGTTCTTTTCACAAGGAAGAAAATATACATTGTTTTTTTAAATTGATTTAAAATATATCTATTTACAAATATAACTTTCATTTTCATGGTTAATATAACCATATATTGCAAGGAAGTATCACACACCTATTGAACACCCAAATCAAGGGTTAAGACACACACAAGAATCTTCACAAGGTTCTCATAAGGAGAGACTAGGGGACACTCAACAAAGGGGTATTATTAGAATCATAAACATAATAATCTCCAATCGCATTCTCCTCTACTAAATCCTTACCACAACTCCAAGTCATCCCTATACCAATTTTCATAACATATTGGGTACTCATACCCATATTATTCTACATAAGAGAGGCTACCCCAATGAAGTTATCCCTATCTCTATCCCTCACTTGGAATTCCTCCCCTCTTGTGAGAGATCAGTTCAAACACACCACATCCCACATTAACAAACAAACACATAACAAGGAGAAGATTTCAAACAACATTCACATACATTTAACACCATTTTCAAATGACAAAAAAGATTGAAGCCTACCTTATTAAGAAAATTTCCAAGGAATAGTTGTTGAGGATGAGCTCCAAGATTTTTCCTCCAACTCTTTCTCCAAAATTCATAAGAAAAGAAAAAATATTCCAAAATCCCTCACTTCATCCTTTTGTGGATAATATATAGGAGATTCAAATTTGAACTCCTTGAAGGGGAGGTGACACTTGTCACCTTACCATTAAATTTCTAAGACACACTCTCCCACAAGTTCTCATACATGTGTGAGACTTTGGAATATGGGGGGTGTGCTTATACACTCTATCCCACAAGCTTTACAAATGTGTCTCACACATGTGTGAACACCTTGTGGACTTACCAAAGCTCATAAATGAGTTTGGAGGGGTGGGAATGGGATGTGGCAAGTCTTCATCCCAATTCCCAAAATCTTAATTTCGTCAACAATCATTAAGACCTCCAAAAGGGTGTCATCTTGGGATATTCTCGAGCTTATGGGCTAAAAGGTACCTAATCCATAGGTACTTAGGACCCTAAAACCCATGAAAATACTTTAAAAATGACACTTTTCATATCCTAAAAATGACCCAAAAGGGTAAATCTAAGTTTGGCCATCAAGGATGCCAACTCACATCCTAGTGGACCATGACAAAACAAAAATCACATAAACAAACATTCACAATTTTCACGTCACAAAATTACACATTACATTTGTGAGACTATAGTCCCTCCAAATGGACTATAATCTAGTTTAACTTGGTTAATCACATAGGGTTCTCCTGAGTACCTCTGATTCCATTGGCCATGGAATTTTTACTTGCACACTTCATTTACACATTAATCCATTTAATTATAGCTAAAGCAATTGAATTTAACACACACATTTAGACAATATTACAAAATTCAATTTTCATTAATATCTCACTTGGTAACTTTCAAAATCTCTTACTCACCTAATTACCCATTTTCACACACATTGATTTCATATTCATCGAAATTGCATCATAATTCATTCAAGCATCATATTCCATCTATTCATCTTTACATTTCTAAAATTAGATTAAATATCATTAATTAAACTAACATGCAATTTAAATCAAACATCATAAACTAATTAAGCATGCCATATAAACCATAAATAAATCATTATGTAAAGTCAAATATCTAAATCATCATATCATCAATAGTATCATTAGGTATCATCAATGATCAAAACAAAAATAGTCTAAATAATGGGTCTATCATAAGAGTACTGGGCCTCACATTTTTTAATTAGAAAACTTAATAATGTAGAGTGGATGATATTTTATCTAATGAAGAATGTAAACTTATATGAGGATCTATGGCACTAACTAAGGGTGTTCATTTGGGCACTTCATTTGGACTAGATACATGCACAATTCATTGTAACAGTTAATGTTTTAAGTGGTGAAGAAATCCATAGAATCTACATCGTCACCATTACAATGAATTGTAAACAATAGTGTTGCATCTACTTCTTACATTTTTTTTTTAAGAACCTAAGGGCACCCTTACTCTAAATACCAAGCTACTTGTAGATAATGCAATTCTATGGTAATATAGAATAGGTAATATAGATAAGAAGTATCTAAAGACCTTGAAAACTATTTTTTTTGTAGAGTGGTTAATAGATTGTGCTCTTGATTTTTATTCTTTTGTAGGAAAAAATCATATTTATTTTTATTCTAGTTTTCACAAATCTTTTGGGATTTTATACAATATATTTTTATGTATTTTTTCTTATTAGTATTTCTTCAATTTTAAATTTTTATTGTTATGCATCTTTCATAAATGAGTATTATAGAAGAAAATGCATATATTTCCTTAGAAATAAATCTAAATCATTCAATAATTTTAAGGATTGTAAAGAACTTGTAGAAAATTAGATTACTAAAAATATAAATATTTTCTAAATTAACAATGGTGGTAAGTTTTGTTTGGTAGATTTGGCATATTAATCGTTTTTGTTTTAGATCTTCCACAACTATATGGCATTGGTGACCACTACTTGTTCATTCAACAACTCATGATAGATAATTTTCCCTATGGTAGGCATCACTTAAAATTTGTAAAGAATTTATAAGATTTAATTTTCTAACTTTCATTAAATTGTTCTTTCCTCACATGACTTGGAGTTATGACTCATAAAATGTATAGTTAATTTGTACTTGCATTCATTATTTTTACATTTCCCCTCCTAGTAGGTCCACCATGATTGTCACTTTAAATTTTCATCATAAATGCATTACGAAAAGGAGAGGATGCAGATGTTACAATAAAATTTGAATAAATGCAGGTAACTATATAGTTTTATATATTTAATTTATAGTCAAAATATAAAGTTAATTAATTCATTATCATTTTATAAAAAAGTTTAGAAGTGATTACATGTCCCTTTAAGTCATATCCTCTTTGGTCCCCTTAAGCCATCTTAGATTACTTACCCTTTTAAGCCATCTCATAATTATAGAACTAATTTTCCTACGTGACACACAATTTGAGTCAAGGCCCTTGTATATCCCCTTAAGCCATTTGAGTCTTAAGACCCCTTAAGTCATCCCCCTCTTAATTCATCTTCTAATCATAGCTAAATTTCTCACATGAATTTGATTCAAGGCTCATGTGTATCTCCCCTTAATCCATCCTCTTATGTCACCTTAACTCATTTCATAATTTTCTTACATGACACATAGTTTGAGTCAAGGCTCTTGTATATCCCCTTAAGCCATCCTGTTAGGACCTCTTAAGTCATCCTCTTAGCTACCCTAATTTCATCATCTTACATCCCCTTAAGTCATCCACTTAACTCCCCTTAAGGAATTTCTAAGAAATATATTTCTAGTTTTATTTAAATTATACAATTTTCTTGCATGATTTGGAGTTAAATAAAATAAAATATATAGTTAATTTACTTAAATTCATTATTTTGCAGGTTCCCATCAAGTCAATCCATGCCATGATTGTCACTGTAAAAAAATTCCATCATATAAACTATGTTATACCAATTTGTGGTCTTAAATTTAAAGTGGACAAGCTAATTGTATTTATATGCACATATGTTTCATCATGTTATAGTTGTATTAAACATCAATTTGTTAAATGTCTCTTTGATGTATGAACTTTGATTCTTATAAATCACATTTTATATTGTTTCAATTTTATCTTGTTGGAAACATGAGCATGATGGTGTATGGTGTTATCATTGATGGCAACCCATTGTAGAAGTGATAATATATCAATATGTATGTAGTTCGGAAGTAGACCGTGTGTTTGAGGAAATCGGCTAAGTCCCATTGTATTTTTTAGTATAATAGAGGAACAATTTTGTGGTCCGCATTGCTCTGCTTCGTAGATTCTTGTCATTTGGTTTTGAGGTAATAATAGTATGTATTAAAGGTATCTATATTTGAAGTTTCAAGGTTGTATGTCTTCTACAGCTGAAGATATCGATGGTAGAGTATCAAGCTCAGTAGTGTTATCACTAAAATTTACATCCTTACTGAGTTGTAAGAACTCAGTCCCCTAGTGAAACATGGGAAGACCTCTAACATTATGGGACTGCGAATAATCAAAGGTCAACCTCCGGAGAAGGCCGACTTCCTAACTGGTTATCACCTATGCTAATGATTCTTGATTGGGAAAAAGGAGAAAGATTACTAAAAGCAAAAAACATAAATGGTAGAAATTATTACCTATGGTGATACACCTAGCCGATAGGAATTATGAAACAAATAGATTAACATACACTAGGAACACTGATGATAGTTATTGCATCTACACAACATAAATTTTGTAGGCTTATGCATAAATACTTCATGAAAAGGTTTGATCGGCATATATTTTTCAAGAAAGAAAGATGAATTCCACAACTTTAAAAGTTCAAATGCAAACTTAATAAGCATAGTTCACAATCTACAGAATCCCACTTGAGAAAAGGCATGATATATGAGACAAAATTAAAAGGAAAATGAGAAAATTTCACAATTAACTTTATCAATCACTTGAAAATGCACTAAACTCACAAGAAGAATGAAGGTAAGATAAGACTAACACCGATTTCCAAGGTAATTTATGTATTTCATATCTCCAAATGAGTTACAAAGCATACATAAGTTGAGAAAGGATTGCTGAAAATTCACTAACTCCCCAAATCTGCATAATCAGAACTGAGTTACAAAATGAGTAGTCAAAAGACTAAGTACATGAGCTCCACTAAACAAGGAAAACTCAACCTCCTTGGGTCAGATGCAACAATAAACCCATAAATCTAGCCACTAGATACACTCCAAATAAGTTCAAAAAGATTGAAATAGTCAAGTTTGACTATGTCAAACCATGAAAGTACATAAAAAAGCTCCAAACTGAGATAGAGACTCCTATATTCTCTCCACATGTTGGCGAACTGAAAAATAACCTCCCTAAATACCCTCCAAGTGTTCTCAAACTAAAAATAACTTTCCCCATTTGTAGTATACCATTAATGCGAACATATCCTCATTTCTCCTTATGACTTGATCATAATAACACATGCTCCTATTTGCACTCAAGTCAAAGCACATCTCCTTTTGCTTTTCAATATGATACGTTGCAAAGCTTTCAATGATTTATTCATATGAAAATATTCTTCCATTTTTTTTTGCATTTAAACATAATGCTTGAATTAAATGATTTATAAATTATCATTTAATTCAAACACCTTACAATAATAATGCAAAAAGAAAAAAGAAAAAAAGCCCCTCCTTACGCAACCAACATATACTTAAAGAGGATATACTAAGTCAAAAGAGAGAAATACCTAAGCCAAAAGCATGAAAGAAAAAAGGCACAGAGTCATTTGTTGCAATGAAATATTTTTCAAAAAGAAAGGTAAAAAACACCTAACTCCTATTGGCCTCACAAAATAGGGTTACAACCCTAAAAATAAAATAAAAGGAAAAGTATTATCTCATTTATTCGAAACTTCCGGAAGAAGTTTGGCTGCCACCAGAAGTGAGGGTTTCATTGAGCTCAACCATGGCGGATTTTTGATGGTACAAAAAAATTTCTCTGATGAATTTTGAGCTGATAAAAGCATTATATCTGCACTTCATGGCCGTCATTTACAGAAAAAAACAGGTAAATTGTTTATGTTTCAAAATAAAAGAAAAAACCTTCGCTTTCTTTGATTTTTGACTTCATGGGCTGACCATAATGATTTTCTCATCTATTTTTCTTCCTCTGTGACTTTTCTGGATATGATCACCATGGAGATTTGATTTGAGCCTCATACAAACAACAAAAAGAAAAAATAAAACAAACTGAAGGTAAGATTTATTTCCCTTTCATTCTTGTCATCACAAAATTCCTCTTTCCAAAATCTACGTTTTCAAGTACTTGTTTTGAAATCAAGTTTCTATGGCTCGATTTATCTCTGAGATCTTGTCATTTATTGTTATGGGTTACAAATTTTCAACAAAAACTGATAAGGGTTTTTCTCATCTAGCTTTTACAAATCTCCTTTTTACTTGTGTTTTTTTTATGGCTGCCACTATTTATGGAATTTTTGTGTGAAATTTTCATGGCCACGGCCATACTTTTCTTGCAGGTATGTAGGGTTTCTTTTCTTACCATTTTCAATGGACTATCTCTTCCATTTGCTAAGGCAAAAACACAATGGTTTTACTTTCTGTCGGTTATAAACACATGAGTATCTTTGTTATGCCTGTGATACTATGTAATCTTTGCCAATATTATCATAATCACTTTTACTATGACAAGCTCGTGCAAGATTATAATATGAATGAGATTCCATGAGAGATTGAAAGACCTTAATTTGTGGCACTATCCTTGTTCGATGCCCACTGAATATAGCTCATTTATGTTGAAAACCCTAGTTCGAGGGTTTATCTTTTTGCATTTTACAGATTAGAAAAAGAACCTAGATGGGTTTGATGGCCGCCATGAGTTTTAATGTTCTGGGCTTTTTTGGCTTTTGAAGAAACTTTCAATCTACAATTTTTTTTATAGATTTCAACATATTCGTGCCTCCCTTTGATTTTAGTGGCATCTTCCTGTATATTTGAGTATTATGGGTTTTAATAAACCCACACCGTAGTTGACCATACTTGATGCCTAACTGTTCATTTCATGATCAAAGCTTTGTTCTGTGCAAGAAATAAAAAGGAATTTCTGTTGATTTATATTCATGTTGTAAGCTGTAGATTCAATAGCTTGTTACTTTCATGCTCTTTTCCTTATTTGACTGCTTTAAAGGTTGTCCATGCCTAGATTTCTTTGAATTTCAGTGTCATAGATTTTATTCATAGTCTTCAAAGCTATATAATATTATGGCTGCTCACCATGCATTGTCATAATTATAGTCATGAGGACTGCATTGCCAAACTTTAGCTTCTTTCAACTGTCACTGTTCATTCATCTAATGATATTTCCCTATATACTCTTATAACTAAAAGATGTGAAGGTAAGTATGAATGCATCAAAACAACATGTTTACACTATATTGTTCCTCCTTTCTTGTGATGGCAACTCACTACTTGATTTCTTTATGCTTTGCTGAGCACTGTGTCGTGAATGCCTTTGGTTGGATTATTTAATCTGACTGTTACTGTAGTTTCATTTCTTTAAATTCTTGTTATCATCTCCATCCAAATTTTGGTTGGGCAACTTGCATGCTACGGTTATGCCCCATTGATTATGTTATTTTATGCTCTTCTCACTAAAAGTTGTGCATAAATTATGAGCTGGGCTCAACCCTCGTGGGAGCCACATTTATCCCCACTCGTATTTGATATGATAGATGATTGTACCTGTAGCTGCACATGAAACAAACAAGTTAGGAAAAATGTATATTTTGATACCTTGATGTAATATCTCGATGGATTCAGTGTTTCTTCTGATATATTTAGCATATGGATGTTTCAATTTAATGCATTTCTTGTTTAATGCACATCGAGACTAACTTGTGGATGAATAGGTAAATGTTCATATATGGAGTATGACCTTTCATTGCTTAGAACATAGTTCTAACCTATTGCTTACCATCTTATGCAGGAAAACATAACACTAAGGACCAAAAGGAGCTATGAGGGGCAAGGCAACATCAACAGAAACTGAACAAGCCAACAAGAACCAGTCATTCAGGCAATGGCTGGTTCTTCTCCCTATGTGTTTTCCTTTAAACATTTACTTATTCATGTATAACTTATTCTTGATGTACATTGAATAAGAAAAGTCAGTTTTCACGGCTTGTGTGAAACACATGTATCTGATTACATTCAATAAAGATCACTTTTTTCAAAAAGATTTGTCCAATCTTTCTATGTTTCATACATTTATGTAAATGTAATGATTTTAAATTCTTGCAATCTTTTGAAATTATTTCATTTGTATAATTGAATGTAACATAGGGAGGTTAAAATGTACCATTTGTATAAAAATTTAGAGGGTTCTACCTAATTGAACCTGTAGGTGAAAACTGGTAACAAGAAGAAGAGTTGCAAGTGTTGAGTGCATATTGGAATGCTCTGCATTCCACCGCAGATAACTATTATGCTATGTGGTTTTGAGGAAGTGTTTGAGGATTTCAAAAGTGTATGCACTCCAAGTGGCAAGTGACTTGGTGGTCCGTGTGTCAAGTTGTAGATGAATAGTTGGTTCACTCAGTTGTTGCTTCATCAATTTTGCTATGTGGTGTCGACCTAAGGGTTTTGGGGTTGTACAGAGTTGAATTGTGTAAGGAGCAGATTCATGGGAGTGATTATAGGTCATGCCGACCTATTTTGATGAAGAACACATTTTGGTTCCTCCCGTAAGGCGTGAGTGATGGAGTTTTGGGCCAACAGGTCATGGTGTTACATGGTTCATACAATTAGGTTGACCTAATTGATGTTGTGGGTGTTTGCGATATATATAAAAGGTTGATTTGGTGTGAAAAGTGTGTATACAGAGATTGAGTGAGATATTTTATGTAGAGTGAAGCATGAAAGGTGATAGTGGTGAAGTATGAAGTGTGTAAAGTTAGTTTTCTGAGCTTAATTAGAACTGTATCTTCTGAAAGAAAGCTATGTATGCGGAAGCAACTTCCTACACTAATCTAAGTAGGAGTGAATAACAAAGCTTTCATTTTAACACATTTAAATAGTTGCATTAATGAGAAACACATAGGAATAGTGACATATAAAATCTTGATGTAAGTTTATATCTAAGAGTATTTCAGTAGCATAACGGTATGAGAAACACAACAGAATGGAAGAAAGATAGAATAGAAGGGACAACGATATACGCGGGGAAAACCCTTTTGGGTAAAAAACTCCACCCTCCAAAAGCATAGTACCAATGTATTACTTCAAAAGAGAGTTACAATACACCCCAATCACAATGCTTCTTCAATAAATGCTTCACACCAAACATCTGTTTAGGAGTCAAACCATCTACACTTCAATACCAACAAATAAACTATGCATTCTACAATGCAAGGAATCCTATTTATAGGAGATACAAGCTTTGAGAGGCTTCTAGAAGAGTTTAGGCATCCAAACCCATGTGGCAATAATATCTCATGGCATAAGCATGATTTGGATACCTGTACAACATTCTCTTACATCTCTTACAGTTGTCATGACATGCAAAACCTCTCTCCAAGATTGGGCACCTAAGTCATGCTTCTAGTGGGCTATGAAAGAACCTTACAAATGTCATATAAAATGTGTCCTAAAGGTTTGACACACTTACAACACATTCAACAATCAAAGAATAAGTCAAACATGACTATCACACTTATTCTTTCACACTTGTCATACCCCACTAAGGCACCACACTTTCTCCATTCAAAATATACCTTATGACATGTTATAGAATATGACACCACTTGTCCTAGGTCCATGATTCCAAGATGGGATACCTACCTCCTCATGTGATGAGTATGTTTCATACAGTCACCTCCAACGAGGATGCCACCCAGCCAGTGGGTCCCACTTAATGACATGGCATTGTAGGAAATTAGTTAAAACAAATAAATATAATAATAATTCAATAATTCAATTTTAGGACTCTAATGTTGAAACACCTTATTCCCAACATTCTCCCACTTGTTGAAGACCTTCCAAGAGTCAAATTAAATCAATGAATCAGGGCGCCAAGGCCCATAGATTCGAAACACCATCTAAACTTTTTTGTGCTTACTGGTTTCCTCAATGCATCTGCAACATTTGTCAAAGTGTCAACCTTCTCTAGGTCCACCTTTCCATCTTCTATCATATCATGAACAAAGTGATATTGTTTGCTAAGCATATCGCACTTTGACTGTCATAACAAATAGTAATTTGTCCCGCATCTAAACCAATATTAGAACATAATCTCTTAAGCCAAATGGCTTCCTTACAAGCATGAGTTGCTGCCATATACTCTGCTTTTGTTGTGGAAAAAGTGACTATAGCCTGTCACTTACTCATCCAACTGATAACACCACCAAACATCATAAATACATAACCACTAGTGGAAATTCTACTGTCAATGTCACCAGCCCAATCTGAATCCAAATATCCTCGAATGTTCATAGAATTCTAAGGTCCAGTAGGATAACCATGAAAACACAAGACATACTCAAAAGTTCCTCGTAAGTATCTGGACACTTTCTTAACCGCATCCCAATGCACCCATCCAAGATTAGCCATGAAACAGATAAGGATTCCCACTGCTTGGGCAATGTCTGGTCTTGTACACACCATTGCATACATTAGGCTACCAACTGCACTTGCATATGGTACTCTAGTCATGTCCTCCATCTCAATAGGAGATTTTGGACAATCATTCATAGAAAGCTTTGTTCCTTGCATCACAAGAATAACTAATTGTATGCAATCTATCATGCCGAATCTCTCCAACACCGAGTTCACATACTTGCTTTGGCTTAACCAAATATTTCTGTTAGCTCCGTCTCTCATGATTTCCATTCCCAGAATGTACCTAGCTGAACCTAGGTCTTTCATATCAAACTGTGCTGACAACTGAAACTTCAAATTTGAAACCATACTTTTACCATTGCCAATAAATAAGATATCATCAACGTATAGAACAATAATGAGAATGTGACCACTATCAGTTTTAAAATATACACAATGGTCAAATTTAGATCTTTGAAGCCCCAATGAAAACACATAAGTATCAAAATTTTGATACCACATTCTGGGAGACTGTTTCAAACCATAAATAGACTTCTTCAGTTTACAAACCAAATTTTCTTTACCTTTTACAATGAACTACTCTGGCTGTGACATGTATATCTCTTCCTCTAAATCAGCATGAAGAAATGCTATCTTCACATCCATCTATTCTACTTATAAGTTATGTGTTGTTGCAAGTGATAACAAAAGTTGGATAGATGTTAGATTTGTTATAGGAGAGAATATCTTCCCATAATCAATTCCCTCCACCTGAGGGAACCCCTTAGTGACCAACCGCGCCTTATACTTCTCAACATTGCCATTAGGACCACACTTTTTTTTGAAAACCCATTTACAACCAACAGGTTTACGTCCAATAGGAAAAGGTACTAGATCCAAAGCCTTGTTTTTCTTTAATGAAGCAATCTCCTCCTCCATGACTTGCATCCAAGAATCTGAGTCATTCATACCTATTGCCTCTCTCACTATCCTAGGCTCATCAATATTAGTAATCAAGGAAAAAATACAACTAGAACCCAACAATGAATAGCCAAACCTTTCCAGTTGTTTCCTAGCTCGTATAGACCTCCTCAAAGGCTAAGGTTGAGGTTCTCCTTCTTCTTCAAAAATTTCAGAGATACTTGAGCTCTCCTCATCATCAGGTCCATCAAGAGTACGTATTTCTTCTTTCTCTAGAGTAGGTGGAAACCGAACTACCTCCTTCTGTTTCTCCTCTTTATTTGGTTGCATCTCAATAGAGGAAGTTTTCATCTCTCTAAAGATCACACTTCTACTGTAGATAATTTTTTGTGCTTCTGGATCCCAAAGCTTGTACCCTTTCACATCGACACCATAGCTGATAAAGATGCACTTAAAAAATTTGTTCTCCAACTTAGACCTCTTATCAATTGGAACATGAGTATAAGCTTCACAACCAAATACTCTGAGATCTCTCATTGAAGGCTTCTTTCCAGACCGTGCCTCCATGGGTGTCTTTCCAACAAGCACCGATGTAGGAGATCTATTGATCAAATAACATGTAGTGGTTACTGCTTCAGCCCAAAAAAATTGTTCAAGGCTAGCACCACTCAACATACTCCTAGCCCTCTCCATCAACGTTCTGTTCATCCTCTCTGCAACTCCATTTTACTGTGGAGTGTAGGGAGTAATCTTATGTCTCTCAATCCTGTGCTCTTTATAGAACTTGTCAAAATCTATGGAACAAAACTTACCACCATTATCAATCCTCAAACACTAATCTTTCTACTAGTATGATTTTCTACCAAGGCCTTAAACTCCTTAAACTGACTAAAGACTTCAGTTTTACTTCTGAGGAAATAAAAACAAATGTCCTTCTATTGTAGTCATCTATGAAAGAAGCAAAAAATACAACTTTTGAAAGTGAAGGAACATTTACATGACCAAACACATCTGAATGTACATAGTCCAAGACCCCAAAAGACTTATGAGAACTAGAGTAAAAAGAAACACAATGTTATTTACCATACACACAATGTTCGCAAAAGTCAAACTTGAGATTACAATCATGAAGGCCTTGAACAAGGCTCTTCTTTTTTAGGGATCTAAGACCCTTCTCACCAATGTGACCAAGTCATTGGTGCCATATCATTGTGTTCTCTATAGGAAGCTTCATTTCCATGGAATGAGCACCCTTAGGTACCCAAAATGTATGACCGTCAAAAGTAGCTGCAACACACTTCTTTTCTACATGATTTGATGGTGAGGATGAAGAATCCAAAGGTCTCTTCTTTGGTACATTAGAACAACTATTGCATTGAAATGAACATGCGTCTAGCTGGTACAAAGTGCCCATACAAACACCCTTAGCCAACACCATAGCTCCTCTTTTCATATTACATCCTCCACTAGAGAAAACAACTTGCACTCCCAAATCATTTAGTTTACTGACAAAAAGAAGGTTTTGTTCCAAACCCGGGATATGTGAGACACCATCAATCCCCTTCACTCTTCCATCAGGGAATCTGATCTTGAATCTTCCATGACCAATAATTTCAAGATAAGAATCATCACCTAGGTACACCTTTCCACCATTGTATTCTTCATACTTCGAGAACCAATCTCTATGAGAGGTCATGTGGAAAGATGAACCTGAATCTATCAACCATACATCATCTAATGGATGGGAAGCTAAGGATGAAATAAAAGCTTGAACTCCATCATCTTGGGATGATTTCTCATATTCAAAATCAAAGAAAGATTTATTATTATTCTTCTTCTCCTTCTTACAACCTTTTCGAATATGACCGACATCGCCACAATTCCAACATCTTGCCTTGGACTTCTTTCGAGGAGACTTAGATCTCCCTGGAGACTTTGACTTATAATTTTTCTCTTTCTTCTTGTCTTTCCCCTTTGTTCTTCCATGGACAACAAGGGCCTCCTTAGCCATCTCGAAATATTTTATTTGCATCTCTTCAGATAACAAGGAAGCACCTCATCTATCTTGAAAGTGGTTGTTGTGCTTCCAATAGCCATCACTAGGTGACCCCATGCATCTAGCAACAATCAGAATAGGAGCATGAAACGATATTTATCATCAATCTTGTCTCCAACAGAACCAAGTTGAGCAACCAACATATTAAAAGCATTTAGATGATCTGCAATGGATCCTCCATCTTCCATCTTCAAAGAGTACATCTTCTTTCTCAAGAACAACTTGTTTACCAAGGACTTGGTTGATAAACATCTCCAAGTTTCTTCCATAAAGAAGCAAAAATATTTTCCTCATGAACATTCAGGAGAACAAAATCATCCAAACAAAGTCTGATCAAGCCCTTGGCTTTCCAATCCAAGAGATCCCAATCTTCTTGTTTCATGGTTGTAGGTTTAGTTTTTGAATCAATAGCCCATAAATCATGAAGCATTTCTTCCATCTTCATCTTCCAAAGCTCAAAGTTTCCTCCATTAAAATTTTCAATATCGATCCTTCCATATGTGTTTGCCATCTCTTCCTACAACAAAGGTCACAAAACACCCTTCTGCAAGACACCCACTAAATCAAAGATCAGTACAAAAAACCCTTCTAACCCAACAAAGGAATCAAGGCTGGCCAAGCTCTGATACCAACTGGAAGGAAGCCATATACACAGAAGCAACTTCCTACACTAATCTAAGTAGGAGTGAATAGAAAAACTTTCATTTTAACACCTTTAAATAGTTGCATTAATGAGAAACACATAGGAATAGTGAAATAGAACAACTTGATGTAAGTTTAGATCTAAGAGAATTTCAGTAGCATAACAATATGAGAAACACAACAAAATGGAAGAAAGATAAAAAAAATAGAAAGGACAATGATCTATGTGGGGAAAACCCTTTCAGGTAAAAAAAACCCCACCCTCCAAAAGCATAATACCAATGTATTACTTCAAAAGAGAGTTACAATAAACCCCAAGCACAATTCTTCTTCAACAAATTCTTCACACCAAACATCTATTTAGGAGTCAAACTATCCACACTTCAATACCTACAAATAAACTATGCATTCTACAATGCAAGGAATCCTATTTATAGGAGATACAAGATTTGAGATGCTTCTAGAAGGGTTTAGGCATCCAAACCCATGTGGAAATAATATCTCATGCCATAAGTATGATTTGGACACCTATACAATATTCTCTTACATCTCTTATAGTTGTCATAACATGCAAAATCTCTCTCCAAGCTTGGGCGCCTAAGTCATGCTTCTAGTGGGTTATGAAAAAACCTTACAAATGTCATATATCATGTTTCCTAAAGGTTTGTCACACATACAACACATTCAACAATCAAAGAATAATTCAAACATGACTATCACACTTATTCTTTTACACCTTTGTCATACCCCACTAAGGCACCACACTTTCTCCATTCAAAATATACCTTATGACGCATCATAGAATATGACGCCACTTGTACTAGGTCCATGATTCCAAGATGGGATGCCTACCTCTTCATGTGATGAGTATGTGTCATACAATCATCTCCAACAGGGATGCCATCCAGCCAGTAGGTCCCACTTAATGACATGATATTGTAGGAAATCAATTAAAATAAATAAATACAATAATAATTCAGTAATTCAATGTTAGGAATCTAAGGTTGAAACACCTTATTACCAACATCTTCAACATGTTGCATATGCATTGTCAATAGTTCGAAATATAGCAATGAGCCATTCTTCTACTCTCTTTTCTATTTTGGACAGTGAATCCCTTAGGCAGTGAGCCCTTGGTAGTGAGCCATTTTTTGGATAGTGAGTCCTCCATTATGTAATTCATTGTAACCAACTATAATATATTGTGAGCTAATCCTCACCATGGTTTTTCCTTTCCAAGGGATTTCCATGTAAATCTGGTGTTGTGTTTATTGATGTGATGCATACTTTAATTATTTCTTTCCATTTTTCCAAGTTTGATAAGATGCTTTGAATAATGTATGTTTAAGTTGATAAAGTTAATGAATTTCAATGAATACTAATTCACCCCCCTCTTAGTATTTCATGTGTTCAACAATTGGTATCAAAGATTGGTTCCTTCAATTGGCTTAACCATTGAGGTGGATCTTAGAGGCTTAACACATGACAACTAGGAGGCATCCTATCCCTCCAAAGGAAATTATGATGGAAGGGTTTACTGAAGAATATTGTAAAGTTGACATGGAAGGAAAAGTCAGATCTACTCTTGATGATTTGGATAAAGTAGAATGTGAGAATAGAGATATAAATAAAATATTAAGGAAGTAGATGAGTGCATCATGAAGTTGAGGGATCAAATCAAGAAAGTTAAAGAAAGACTCAAGGAAACAAATGAGTAGCTTAAACAATCAAATGAGACAATCACTAATCTAAAAGTGTAGGTTGAAGAAGGAAAGAGAGTTGAAGATTTCTTGAATACCAAATTGAAAGATGAGTTTGCAGAATTTTCAAGACTTGAAGAAGAAGTTGTGTCTCTAAGGAAAGATTTGGAGAAAGAAAAGAGTTAAGAAGAAAAATTCAAGAAGGGCTCCACCTTGCTTGATGATATGATTTCTAGTCAAAAAGCTTCAAGAGACAAAGAAGGATTAGGGTTTGAAAAAGGAGAAAGCTCAAAGGAGAATCAAACACCAAATAATGTTGAAAAGAAGAATCATGAACAAAGGAAGACTCAAGATAAGAAGAGCAATATCAAAATGATCTAGGGGGATACTTTTCACAAAAAATCAAGTGTCTTATATGCTCCAAAATTCAACGTCATCTTGAAGTGCTCGGAAAACTGAATCCAATGCAACTTGAACAGGGTCAAAAGGAGCTCGTACGCTCAAGCTATCGCAGTCAAAGTTTGGTCAAATAGGTACCTGAGGCCCATCAAAAAGGAAAAAAATGACCGACTCAGAATTGGTTAGAATGAATGTTAAATCGAAGATCTCGTCGATATGAGCCAAACACCACTTGTTTTTCCAAAATATGAGTCCATACACAAGAGATATTGTAAGTCAAAGTTGGTGGTCACCAAGGTTGACTAGGCCATATGGATGCTGACGTCAACATGCTGATGCGATAGACTGTACGATACAAATAGTGAGTTGGACCAATTGGAGCACAAGACGTGGCATTTGTATGATGACGTGGCAGTCAAGTCGGTAGGTGAGGTGTCTTCAGTGACGAATTGGGAAGTGCCATGTGGCCCACTCAGGTGGTGCCATGTGGCACCTCGGTGGCACTCCTCACTTCGCCAGTCAGTTGAACTGTTTGAAAAAAATTGTTAGGGGGGTTCGACCCCCTAACCTCCACCTGGAAAGCCCAACTTCTAGCCATTGCACCCACGGGTTGGTGTTTGTCTGAATATAGCCATGGGTTTGTTTTGACATTTAAAATTTAGAAATTGGGTTTTAAAAAAAGGTATGCGGCGGGGGTTGACCCCAAACCATCCCGCTACTAAAATACAAAGCCACCATCATGCCACTTAGCCAATTAGTAATATATGTGGGTGGTATTTTATTTAAATAGTATTTAAGCTCGAATCTTTAACAATAACCCTATGTGGTTAAAACCGACCCCTAGCAAATGAATAATTCCAAACCATAAGCCAACAAAAGGGGTTGAGAATGAGGGTAGAGAGTTTTTTTTGTTAAGGGGGTTATTTTTTTAATTATGGTGGTTAAACCCCATTATGGAAAATTTCATGTATAAAAAGGCGGTATGGGTTTTTGTGTGAAGGAAATTCTACGTGATGAGAAGGAGAGTATGATATGAGGACTTTGAAGCCATTTCTGTATAATGGAGGAACGTTATGCCGATGTGTTGGAAGGGAATGGAATTGTAATGCAATTGTAATCCTGATTTTTGGAGCATAATCGGATCAGTCACTCTGTTGGAGAGGGGCCTGGAGATTTAGCCATTTGGCTAACTTCGTTATCAATTGCGTTTTGTATTCTATCCCTTTCATTCAGTTCATCATCTTTATCATGCTACATTCATTTAAGAATTTATGTTATATTAATTCGTTTTGATAAGCTTTGAATTAATCATTGTAAAGTTAAGCATTATGTAAGCAATTGTCATAGATCCTAAATCAGATCAAGTTTGGTATCAGAGCTTTGTGTGACTAGTATTGCAGAAGTGAATGCTAAAGCAGTCTAGGATTCGACAAGGCGAAGGAAAGCTTGGAGAATATAATCTTGAGATCAGAAGACGAAGAGTTGATCCACTGTCATAGATGGAAGAAATAGGAGGTGGACAGAGTTCAGAGCTTGATGAAAAGGATTTTCAATGAGCCTTTTTTGACATGAAAGCTATGGTGGAAGAGCTTTATGTAGTCAAGAAGAAGCGCAAAAAAGGAGGTTCTTCGAAGTAAGGAAAGTAGTAAGATCGAAAGGACAAAGAGGGGAAAACTCCAGAAACTCCATCTCCTCCATCTTCTCCTTCTTCTCTACCTTCCCCTTCTCCTCCTTCTTCTACTACTATTAATCCTTTTAAGAGAAAATATAAGCCTATTATTAAATTGGATGTAAAATTTGAATTACCTAAGTACTGTGGGGAGTTAAATGCTGAAAAGTTAGATGATTGGGTCTAGCAGGTAGAAGTGTACTATAGGATTCAAGGCCTAGTAGAAGATGCTTTTAGGATCCAGTTGGCCACTCTTTGGTTGGGAGGTACAACTCTCACCTGGTGGGAGAGTAAGACTCGGGAAGAAATTTCTCACCATGGTAATGTCAGTATGACTTGGATGGAATTTGTTGCTGCCCTTAAAAAGTAGTTTTACCCTTTAGGTTATATGCAACAATTAATGATGAATTGGAAAACCTTTAGGCAAGGTAAGGGCCAGTCTGTCCAAGATTACACCCATGAGTTTAGAAAATAGGCTATTGCTTTAAATTTTCCCTTGTATACTCAGGATACATTGCTTAAGTACATAGGTGGTTTACATTCTTACCTAAGAAATACTATTCTAATGTTGAGTCTTAATAATATGGACGAAGTATCTATCAAAGCCACTCATTTAGAGTTAAGGGGTAAGAACACTTTTAGTGATAATTTCTCAAAGAAACCATCTAATTCTGAGGGTAAGCCTAAGGGAAAAGACAAATACAAGGGCAAAGGGAAGAAGACAACTATAGTTAAGAAAGAGGATGATAAGCCCACATGCTCCCATTGCAAGAAAGAGGGACGTGATGATTTCAAGTGCTAGAAGCTGCATTCAGAACTAAGGCTGAAAAGATATGGAGGCAATAAAGGCAAGCAAAAGACTGTTGCGGTGATTCAACAAGATCTTGGATTTGACTCTAGAGATGAAACACAAATTGTTGCTACCAAGATCCAAGGTAAAGGAAAAGGTATAACCCTCTCTTCTGATGCCAATGTTTCTAATGCAAGTACAAGTAAAGTGTTAAAAAGGCGCATAACAATTGAGAGGGGGGGTGAATCAGTTGTCACCAAAATTAAACTCAAAACTTCAACACTTATTAACTTCACAATCATGGCCGGCCCTAGCTCAGGTTAAGGTGTTCCCTGTGGCCACCATGGGTTCGACTCTTCGGCGCTCGTGGTACGGTTGGTGTGTCCCGCTAGCACTGCCGGTCACGGTAAAAGTTTACGGCGGTGGGGGTTATATGGGGGGCCGTGCTGCACCGATTCCCCTCGTTAAGAAAAACTTCACAATCACACTGTTTTGTTATTAAGTATGAACATGAAATGCAAATAAAAGAAAGTAAAATCAACACAATGAACACCCAATTTTTGCATGGAAAACCCAATGAGGGAAAAACTGCAGTGAGGATTAACTCACAATATAAAGAGATTGCAAAATTGGAAACAAAGGCTCACTACCAAGGGCTCACTACCCAGAAGAGGACTCATTGTCCAATAGGGAAGCTCACTACCTACAGATACAAAAGAAAACAAAAGATCCACCACAACAATTTGCACACATCCATAGCCTTGATCAGAAGATTGCATAAACCTTCAACTCATTGCCTTCAGGAATCTAACACAATGAAGTACTGCTACCTCAACTCACTTTCACACACTTTTTCTCTTTTTATTTGTGGCGTACTTCGTCACTTTGCATCATAAAATCCTTCTCAATTTGACTTGCATTTATACCATCTTCAACCTTAGAAACTTTCTCCAAGGTTGACCACATAAGCTTCATTTCATAAATTCAAATTAGGTTGGCAACTCAACATTCCCGCGGTGGAAAGGAATGAGAGTGGACCAATAAAACACTTAACCAAGACCAAAAGAATAATGTCTTGGATCAACCACACACTTCCTTAATTAAATTTTATTTTTTAAATGAAGTGTAAACACCAAGTCGGCCAAACCCAATGAAAACACAAATGAACATTGATGTATACGCTATCCAACAAGAAGATGACATATAGATGACACAACACACTTCAATATGCATGATAACACATCTTAGGTTCCTTTAGATACATTTGCAGTAAGTGTAACAACCTTCGAACACCGAAAACCTTCCATCAGTCCATCTAGACTGTGCAAACACACACAACAACTCTAATACTCAACTTCCATATCACCAAACCACAAGAGTCTTTGCTAGAACCCAGAGAAAATCATTATAAGACATATTCCAGATTTGAAAGATCTACAAGAATATAGCGAAGGAATGTGGAGCAGAAACATTTCTCCTAGTCCACATAAACTAATTCTACTAGAACGGTTCACACACCGGTGAACACAACTTTCACATTCCACCAACCTAGAAGCTACAAATCAGGAGATATCACCAACAAATCACTTATCAACAAACCTTTAGATCCGCACAAGCATAAGATCAACACAGGAGAAACATGGAGCACATACCAGAGCACATTCTGAACACATTCATAACTTTGAATTCTTTCTTTATTAGTTTTCTCAAAAGCACTTGGAAACCCATCATTTCAACACATCTACAACATCATAAAGATAGTTCCATGTACTCACATCTCAATAGCATCTCAACTATACATGCACAATCTGCAACATATTGAACAACGTTGACATCAATGAAAACATTAATGACAACACCACCAACCATGCTCATACTTGCAACATAAAGTTCCTTCTCCTCCTAAGGCTAGTAAACAACAAAATGAACTATTTTACATTCGAGTTGTAACTAAGCATACTAAGATTGACACACTGTTTGATACGGGTTCTCAAGTCAACTTAATATCTGAAGAGGTGGTAAAGAAACTTAATCTAGCTACAACACCTCATCCAAAGCCATATCCACTTAGATGGGTTTGCAATGATGCTCAACTGCAGGTAACGAAACAATGTAAATTGAGATTTTCTATCACTGCAAACTTTGTTGATGAGGTAGAGGTAGACATAGTTCCTTTGGATATTTGTGGGCTTGTATTGGGGAGTCCTTATCTATATGATAGAAAATCAATCTTTTATAGGGGGGAGAATAAGTATCATATTTTTATGGATGGGATAAAATATGTTGTACATGCACATAAGGTTAAGACTAATCTTGCACTGGTCAATGCTGGTCAAATAAAAAGATTGGTCAATTCTAGTAAGAACTTTGTATTAATACTTGTAAAAGCCAAAGAAGATGAAAAATCTGAGGCATTCAAGGGGTGTGATCCAAAACAAGCTGAAATGGTCAAAGTTGTTTCCACTTATGATGACTTATTCTAGGAGTCGAAGGGATTGTCACCCAAGAGAGAGATACATCATGAAATCTAGTTGTAGTAGGATGTGCCACTTCCTAACATCGACATGTACCATTTATCAGTCATGCATAATGAGGAAATCAAAAAGTAGGTTCAGGAGTTGGTTGAGAAAGGAGTTATTCATCCCAATACATCTCCTTGTGGTTCTCCAATTGTGTTGGTTCCCAAGAAGGATGGCTCTTGGAGAATGTGCATCAAATACAAAGCCCTGAATAAGATAACGGTAAAGAATAGGTATCCTCTTCCTCAAATAGATGATTTATTTCAATTGAAGCATGCAGTTTATTTCACTAAGCTAGACTTGCGTAGTGGCTATCATCAGATAAGAATTGTAGAAGATGACATTTGGAAAACTGCATTTAAGACAAAACAAGGACTGTTTGAGTGGATGGTCATGCCCTTTGGACTTTGTAATGCACTAGCTACCTTTATGAGAGTCATGAATGATGTCTTTCATCAGTTCATTGATGATTTTTTCATAGTCTATCCATATGATATTATTATATTTAGTTGGACTTGGGAAGATCATGTAAGTCATGTAAAGAAAGTATTTGATGTATTGATAAAAGAAAAACTCTTTGTAAAGATTTCTATATTCAAATTCGCTAAGACATCCTTAGTTTAATTAGGCTACGTCGTAGGGGGTGGTCAATTGAAAGTAGACCCTGTGAAGGTCAAAGCTATTGTAAATTGGCCTAAGCCAAGTACAGTCATGGAAGTCAGAAGTTTCTTAGGTGCAATCCAGTACTGGAGAAAGTTCATTGCAAACTTCTCTTATATTGCATCGCCATTACACACATTAACCAGTACGAAGGAAAATTTTCAGTGGGGAGGTCCATAGTAGAAGGCATTCAAAACTTTGAAGGAAAAGTTGAGCACCATACCAGTTCTGGCTCAGATCTACATTAGCCATTTGAGATTGAGACAGAGTGGGTTTTCCATGGGAGCAGTACTCATGCAAGGAGGTAAACTAGCTAGTCTACTACCACTCTAAAACCTTTTCAGGAGCAGTAAGTAACTATCCCACTTATGATAAGGAAATTTATGCATTAGTTTAGATTGTTAAAAAATGGAAACACTAATTAATGGGGAAAGAAACTGTAATCCACACTAATCACCAACCACTTCAGTATTTTCACTCACAATCTAAACTGCAACAAAGTAGGAACTTTCGGTGGATGGGTATTTTGCAACAATTTCACTTGGTAATTATGTATAAGAAAGGTGCCCATAACAAAGTATCATACATGCTCTCTAGGCCTCCTTTTATGAATGCTTTGATAATCCTTCAGAATATTTCTATGGTTCATGAGATTTTTCAGGAACAATATACTAATGATGAGAATTTTAAGGATATCTATGCAGCTTTAATCCAAGGAAAACATGTAGAAGAGAAAGATTACTATGTGCAGGATAAATTGTTGTATCACTTGGGAAAATTATGCATTCCAAAAGATAAACAAGCACAGGTAATTAGAGAAGCACACACCTCATTGATTGCTAGACACTTTGGGGTAAGCAAAACAATGACTCAACTGGAGAAATATTGTTACTAGCCTCATATGCAAAAAATTGTATCTAAATATATTAGAGGATGTGTAATGTGTGCAACAAGTAAACCTAGTAATAGGAAATTGGGGTTGTATACCCTTCTACCGGTACCATCCGGTCCATGGGAAATTGTGTCTATGGATTTTGTCATGGGTCTACCTATGTCTAGGAAGGGACATGATTATCTATATGTAGTAGTTGATCGATTCAACAAAATATGTATTCTAATGCCCTATAAGAAATAGGTCACTGCTGAACTAAAAGATCATATGTACTTTCAATTTGTATGGGTTCATCTTGGGTTACCTACTTCTATTGTATCAGATCGAGATTCTCGATTCTTGGGGGAATTTTGGTCAGCATTATGGGGACTCATGGACACCAAACTAAAGAAGAGTACAACCTTCCATCCATAGACTGACGAATAGACAAAGGTTGTAAATAGGAAAGTTGCACATCTACTCAGAGGTTAATGTAGTAAGCATCCTAAGCTTTGGGATGAGTTTCTTCAATGTGCAACATGCTTACACCCATGCAACACACTCTTCTACAAAAATATCCCCTTTTGAGACTTGTTTCAGTTGTCTGCCAAAAACATAGATGGATTTTGCTTTTGGGAAAGATGATGTTGAAGATGGATTCCATGATGTAGAGAAGGATTTGAAGTTCATCCAAAAAGTCCAAGCAATTCATCAAGCAGTGGAAGCACAGTTAGAGAAGAGCTAAGCCAAATACAAGGCTTTCCATGATAAGCATCATCGCGATCACCATTTCCAGGTTGGAGACAAAGTTTGGTTACATATCAACAAGGAAAGAATGCAAGGTGAAGGAAGGAAACTCAAGCCAATCAAGTATGGTCCTTTCGAGATTCTGGAAAAGATCGGTACCAATGCTTTCTGTCTCAATCTTCCTCCATACATGCATATCTCTTCAGTTGTCGATGTTAAGAATTTGAAGTTGTATGAGCCTCCAATGATATTGGATGAGGACACAAACATTCAAGTTCCATTAGTTGATGATCTTTCACTAGAATATATGTCAGAGTTGCCAGAGGATGTCATCCTAGACAGGAATGTCAGAACTTCATGAAGAGGAGTAGTTGAATACCTTAGAGTGGGACTGAAGGGGATGAATCCAAGTAAGGAAAAATGGACGGAGATTGGTAAACTGAGGGAACTTTATGCTCACTTACTTTCTGAGTAATCAAGATTTTAGAGGTCCAAAATCTCTCTAGTGGGGAGGACTGATCCAGGGGGATACTTTTCACTAAAAATTGAAGTGTCTCATATGCTCTAGAATTCAACGTCATCTTGAAGAGCTCAGAAAATTGAATCCAAATCAACTTGAACAGGGTCAAAAGGAGCTCATACGCTCAAGTTATGGCCAGTCAAAGTTTGGTCAAATAGGTACTTGAGGCCTGTCAGTGTCAAATCGAAGAGCTCATCGATATGAGGCCAATGGTTCTTGTTTTGCTAAAATCCAAGTCTGTACACATGAGATATCACAAGTCAAAGTTGTCGATCATCAAGGTTGACTAGGCCGTATGGATGCTGACGTCGGCATGCTAATGCGGCAGACCGTATGGTACAGATGGTGATTTGGACCAATTGGAGCATGAAATGTGGCATCCGTATGATGATGTGGCAGTCGAGTTAGTAGGTGATGTGTCTTCAATGGAAAATTGGGAAGTGCCACATGGCTTAATTAGGTGGTGCCACGTGGAACCTCAGTGGCACTCCTCACTCCACTGGTCAGTTGAACTATTTGAAAAAAATTGTTAGGGGGGTTTGACCCCCTAACCTCCACCTGGAAAGCCCAACTTCCAGCTGTTGCACCCGCAGGTTGGTGTTTGTCTGAATATAGTTGCAGGTTTGTTTTTACATTTAAAATTTAGAAATTGGGTTTTCAAAAAAGGTATGCAGTGAGGGTTGAACCCCAAACCACCCTGCCACTAAAATACAAAGCCACCGTCATGCCAATTAGCTGGTTGGTAATGTATGTTGGCGATATTTTATTTAAATAGTATTTAAGCCCGAATCTTTAACAATAATCCTATGTGGTTAAAACCAACCCCTAGCAAATGAATAATTCCAAACCATAAGCCAACAAAAGGGGTTGAGAATGAGGGTAGAGATTTTTCTTGTTAAGGGGATTATTTTTGTAATTATGGTTGTTAAACCACATTATGGAAAATTTCATGTATAAAAAGGGAGTATGGGTTTTTGTGTGAAGGAAATTCCAAGTGATGAGAAGGAGAGTATGATTTGAGGACTTTGAAGCCATTTTTGTATAACGGAGGAACGTTACACCAATATGTTGGAAGGGAATGGACTTGTAATGCAATTGTAATCCTTATTTTTGGAGCATAATAAGATTGGTCACTCTATTGGAGAGGGGCCCAAAGACATAGCCATTTGGTGAACTCCATTATCAATTGTGTTTTGTCTTCTATCTCTTTTCTCTCTTTCATTTAGTTCATCATCTTTATCATGCTACATTCATTTAAGCATTTATGTTATATTAATTCATTTTGATAAGCTTTGAATTAATCATTGTAAAGTTAAGCATTCTGTAAGCAATTGTCATAGATCCTAAATCAAATCAAAACATGTTTTGAATCAGAAGAAAAGTTTCAAAAGACCTCCTATCAGACAACTGGCTACACAAAGTTATGCATATTTTAGTGGTTACTGATATTCTTTCAATAAATTTGGACATAGAGCTACAGAGTGTAGAAGTAGAATGAATCATAATTTTCAATCATTTTCCAATCAATGCAATACATACAATAGATTGTGTCATAAGGTTAGTGATTACAAAAGTTAGATGATGAATGGTTACAATAATGGTATGATGCTCTATAAGAGAGGGAGACCACCACGTGCAAGGCCCCAGGTCACGAAGGGCCAAGATGTGGAAGGCTTCCCTAACTTACCTCAACTAAATAGGGTGTTGGGATGTGAGGATGAGAATGATGAGGACTATAAATCCCTACAACCACTCTACAATCTCAAGATTCAAAATGAAGCTAGGTGAGTTGGTTTTTGAGCTCAACACTGTATCTTAGATAGTTCTCTATCTGATGATGAGAGTGCAATTCTGGGATGACAACGTGGCGCGTTGGTGTCTCTTAGGTACATTGGCATCTGTATGACCAGAGGACCAAAAGTACAATGTGAACTATCAGAAAACAAGCTAGCAGCCTAGCTAGCAACTTCTAAAAGAGCAAAACAACACTATAAAATGCATAAGTACAAATGAATGTGATAAAGAAAATATACCAAAGCTTTGGTGATGAAGATGATTTCGTAGAAGAGCCTATTTGCTAGCTAGCTCCGCAAAGCATGTACACCTACATAGAAAGAGGAAAATGTTGGGTGGCTATATAGGGGCCTGCCTCAGTCAGACCCCTATTTAGGTGTTTCCACCTCCACAAATACCCAAGAAAGCTAGATAAAGAAAACAAAGTAGTAAAGAGCACTAAAGCACTACAAAGCAAGAAAAGTGTTAACTCAACCAAGTGATAGAGGAGAGGAAAGGGAGCTTACCACCTCCACTAAGAGCACTCAAGGATACTTGGGGGAGAAAGTGAGAGTAATTGAGCCTCTGCTACAATGGTGTTTGTCCCCAACTTGCTCTACCAAAGTGATGGAGTGATGTATTTTCTGCAACGAGGTGCAAGGGTGTTGCTTGAAAGCTTGAGAGTGAGTGAAAGAGTATGAAAGTGAGCTTGTGAATGAAGTGAAGAAGTTGAAATGCTTGTTGAAGGAGTGAATATGAAGAGGAGATGGAGAAAAATGACCATATTCGGGTTGGTTGGCGGAAGGGGGTCTTACAACTTGACTCCCAATGAGAAGTGTAACACCTCTACAGGTCAACTATAGGAATTTTCTAAAGACGTAAGCATTCCGCGTGAACATCTGCATGCTGCACGTGCGTCCCTAATAGAAATGCCTCCACCGATGCTAAAAATAGGCACCAAGTGGGATGCAAGTAGCAGGATTAGGTGCAATTAAGCCTCTAAACTTAGTATTCTAAAGTGGAGAAGGAAAAAAGGGGAATTTGCATAATGGGTGTAAATTCATTTCTATACATTTTTCCCCCAGTTTAGTGAGCATGAGTACTAATGAGTGCTTGGTAAAGTAGATAAAGGAAGGAGTAAGGTTAGAAATGTATACCTGAATTGTCGAGGAAGTAGACCATGACCTAGCGAACCTGAAGGTGCAAGGAAAGTGAAGGACTTCATAGCTACTCATAACTATGAAGTTGAAGGAAGAAAGCACCTTACGAGCCTGCGGACCCACAAGGAAGGTGTCCCCCAAAAAATCTAGTAGTGAAGCAAGAACCTTATAGGCCTATAGACCTACAAGGAAGGCATCCCCCAAAAACTCTAGCATGGAGGAAATCTAAAGGAAGTGCCCTATAGGCTCTCAGTCCTGCAAGGAGGTATTCCCCAAGATCTCTCACGTGGAGGAAACCCAAGAAAGTGGACTCCACAGAGTCAGGAAGTGACCACATAGGCAATTAAGCAGACAGTCGCACGAACCATCGATAATTTGGAAGTATTTCAAAGGGGTCCCTCGGGAACCCTTCAAAAGAAGAGGGGTCCACTCAAGGGATGTACTATTTGAAAAGTGAGGTCTAGTCAGGTTGCCCCCAAGCTAGAAGTGAATGATTTCATTCAAGATAAGATCTTTCAAAGGGGGTCCCTTGGAAACCCATCATGAAGAAGGGGGTCCTCTCAAGGAATGCACAATTCAAAAATAGATTTTCCCTTTCTCAAATCGATCCATCATCAAGGGATCCTTTTGAAAGATCACTTCATCAAGGAATTCGAAAGGAAGAATATGCCCCCACGCGAGGGGAAGGTCAAAGTTGTTCCCGTTTTGGAGGAAGGTTTCCAAATCCTTTCTTTATGAAACCATGATGAAGGAAACATGTTCCATTAGGGTTCCAAGTTGAGAATGCGATTCTAAAGAAAGGTTTGCAAAGATTTTTGAGAAAAGATTCGTTGAAAATGAATGCATTTTCTGAAAATTGAAATGTTGAAGAAAGGCGTTATGACACATGAGAGGGACAACTCAAGAAAAAAAGAGAAAAAGATAAAGATAAAGCAAAAGAGAGAAGACAACATGAACAAAGGGCATAGGGGGATTTGGTTTAGTGGGGTTAGATCTATCCAAGCTCATATGAATAATAGGTAACCGTGGTGCAAGGAAAAAGATCATCAATCACCAACTAGATCAAGAAGAATGCACATAAAACAAAGTAAAAATAAAAAAAATTGGGTCAACATGGAAGGGAAGCCTAAATGCCCCCAACGCTTTGCATTGTCCCCAATTTATGAAAAATCAAGCACAAACATGGAAGAATGATGATACAAATAGAAGAAGATTTATGACACAAAATCCACGCCTATATCCAAGCACCAACAAGGGTGACAAGGGTCATCTAGGCACACATAGCATGATCACGGGGGAACACATCACAAAACACACACACACAAAAGATCAAGAAGAGGTATCCTACTAACACTGATTGACCAAGAGGTCATCCGCTTCCCACTCTAGGTCATCATAGGGGGAAGGAGGATTAGCTTGCAGTAGTAGGATGTTAAGAGGAGGAGTGTCCAGCCTTCCTGCAACAAGGGCCAAGGAAGAAGGCCCTGCAAGGTCTTCTTCACTGAGCTCTTGTGGAGCTAGGGTCAAGGACTTCACGAAGATCGTTGACAAGGTCGAGAATTCATCCATAGAGTTAACCATGCATCTCATAGGAGGGCCGTGTTTAACTTTAGTAGATGGGGTAGGCTATGCCTGAGATTCACTGCTAGGCTTTCCGAATTACTCAAGAGCGGTGACAAACTTAGGAGAAGCTGGGACTGGTTCTGTCACTAGGACATAACAAGTCAATGCGGGGCTACCTTATAGAGAAGGAGGGCTCCTCTTATGTCCTTCGCTGCTAGAAGGACCACACTCCACATTTTGCTTCGTCGAAGGAGATGAACTCCCCACAGATGAGGCTAGAGGTGTGAAGGAAGAGGAGGACAGAATCGTAGCATATACAATTGAAGTATTAATTATATACACAGGGTTTGGGAAAGGCTGGATATTTAGAACAGATATCAGCAATGTGGCTCCACCAAAGGAGTGATGAAAACTTGTACCCCCTTAGGGTTAGGTGCATTCATACTCGCAACAGAAGCCAGAAGCGGTGCAAAAATAAACTAAAGAGAAGTAGAAGGAAGGGAAGAGGGTGACACTGTAAGAGGCCCTGAAGTAGGGGCAATCACTTCTTCCTCCTTCCTTTGTGAGGTGGCCTACTTAGTCAAGAGAGCCTTTGACCAGTGCTTGCACTCATACGCAAGGAAATTTCTATGACTCTTTTAGCTGGAGGCCGGGGGATGCAAAGGAACAAAAGGATCCTATTCAACCATGGGAATGTCGACTACATCCATTTCTGGCAGAGGAACATATTCCTAAATGGGAGTAGGAGGAACAGGTTGAGGAGCAGTAGGGGGAGTTGACTCAAGAGCCTCAACAACGGGCCTCTTCC